>JARACY010006277.1:0-17867 GCA_029255725.1 Scrobipalpa atriplicella
ATAAGGAACCCTTAAATGGTTCGCCATGTCTGTCTGTCCGTCCGTCCGTCCGTCTGTCCGTCTGTATGCCGCGCCCCTGTGAAAACCTCAGTTTTTCACCTATTAACATAAAATTTGGTATGAAGATAGATTATAATGACGCAAATCTAGAAATGTAAAAAAAACAATTCAACAATATTATTTTTAGACTCCCTCCCATACAAGTGAAAAAAAAATTACAAGTGAAAGAAGGGGAAGGAAGTTTTTTTTTTTTTTTTTTTACTATATTGAGTGGGGTATCGTTAGACAGGTCTTTAAAAATGAAATGGAAGTTTCCTTGAAAAAAACACAAAAAAAATTCTTTCTCGAGATATTTGCATTCAAAGTTGCAGTATTTATCACAAATTTGATCCGGTCATATCTTTAAAACTATAAATGCAAAAATTATGAAAATAATAGTGTGCAGAACTGCACCTCTTTTATATATAATTTATTAATTTATATTTGTTTATTGTTAATAATTTAAATATTTGATTTTGATGTTCTTTTCTATTTTGTTTTGGATCCAGTTCTCATACCAGCAAGCCGTAGTTTTATTTTTAGTGAAATTAAGTGAGCTCCAGCCAGACCAGCTGGCTCCTGCACAAATATGGAATATAGCTCTTTAGTTGTAGTTGTTATGAAAAACTTTTGTATAAGCTTGAAATCAAATTTTGAAGATAATTATGTTGTTATAAGTAAACATATAAGGCTACGGAACCCTACATTATGGGCGTGTCCGACACGCTCTTGGCCAATTTTTTGTCCGACATCTCACCTGATGGAAAGTAACGATTCAATTAGAATCTTTGAGATAGTAGGTAGGTAAGCTTATCGCCGTCAGAGTTAACAAGTGGGTTTGATCTCCACACAACAAGGTTGGTTCAAGTAGGCAACCGGAGTAGTTTGCCCTCGTACTAAGCAAAATATTAGGCAACAATATTCTAATTTTCACGTTCTTTATTATGTGACACTAACTTTCCACCGATGGTGTCACCCACGTTGAGTTTTCACGTAGAAATTAAGGTTTTCCTGCAGTGAAAGGTATGTGTGTTAAGTTTCATCCCGATCGGTCTAGTGGTTGAAGCGTGATTGAGTATAAAACATCCAAACTTTTGCATTTATATTTCTGCGCCATTCTATACATTGAAATCGCCGCCACTCATATAGTCCAATTATCCTGACTATCACAGTTTCATGCCATTTTCACGGCACTCTCGTCTAGCTTTTTTCAATAAAACTCGGGTTGGACACTGTAAATAAACACGTCAAACCAGTGTCAGTAATGTCGTCAAACAACTTTGAACCTCATCCTCTGTGGATATGGCAGGATATGGCAGGAAGAGCAACATTTCCAGGTTATCACGACGATCTTTATGATCACTCACCTGAACCGGAATGCGAGGGTTGTTTTATAGATTCCATTTACATATATATCGATGTCGATAAAATACGCATTCGCATCGATTGTAGCCCTGACTTTATAGCTGATTTTGAATTTTAAGAGGTTGTACTTAACATCGGAACCCTTGCAACACGAGGTCTTTAAGTCAAAATAATAAGGACATCAAAATGTAGCACATGATTCTTATTCTTATGTACTAGTTACTTGTTGGGCGCTTTTCCACTAGACGGCACGTCAACGGCAACGGCGACGGCTCGGCCAGATCACGTGACAATATCTATGGGAATCGATGACATGCCGTGACGGTGCCGTGCCGTCAAGTGGAAAAGCGTGTCATATAATTTCATTGATTTTCATACATTATCTCACCTACGATATCGTCGACGGTACCGTGCCGTCGCCGTTGCCGTTGACGTGCCGTCTAGTGGAAAAGCGCCCATTCAAAATGAGACTATCAGATAGTTCACAATTGTTTGAAGTGTAATTAAGCCTGATAATAATGATTATATACTCCTAAATGATAAATTAAATATATCTGCTAGCGGCTAAGCACTTAGAATTAATTATTGCTTACGTGGGAGGTTGCTACTAAACGGTTTGAATAACAATAACTTCTTAGAAATTCCAGGGCAATGAACAACTGAATTAAGTCTATTAGTTTTTTATTTTAATTAATTAATTATGTAAACCTATTTACGACGTAAATCTTGTAAAGGTTGGCAAAGTAAGTATCTACTTTTTTGATTTATTATGCTAGGCTAATATTTCTGTAAAATTAAAAGTAAATTACCGCGTAGTTGGCAATCATCAAATTGGACAACTTTTAGCCATACAAGCATACTACTTATATTCATAGAGGTCAGCAGGACCCTCAGTTAAAAAAAAAAAAATGTTTTTTTTTCGATGGATATCGGCACATCCCTACCCTACCCACTTGCGCTTGCGGGGTGCGTTCACGTGACATTTGCAAGCGAGTGCGTCTCTAAACTGATTATAGGCAGAATGTACACATCCTTTGCGCACCGCTCCATAGCTCTCATTCGCATTATTCATCGTTGATTAACTTTGCTCGTGTTGTTTATGCTCAAATCTAATTTTAACTCTATGGTAGTGATTTTAGTAGTTACTACTAAGTATTATTATATGAAAGACTAGCTTTCCGCCCCGCGGTTTCACCCGCAGCTAAGAGTTTTACCGTGGGATTGAGTTCCCGCGCTGTTCCTACCTTTAAAATTGACGGAATTTCAATACAAACTTTCATCCCCTATTTAACCCCCTTAGGGGTGGAAAATACAAAAACGCTGAAACACGTGTTCATTATTTTTTAATCTTTAGCCCAAAAACAAAATTGGAAGATCCTGCCATCAAAATTGACGGAACTTCCATACAAACTTCCATCCCCTATTTAACCCTCTTAGGGGTAAAAAATGCAAAAATGCTGAAACACGTATAAATTATTTTTTAATCATTAGCCTAAATACAAAATTTGAAGATCCTACCTTCAAAATTGACGGACTTTCATACAAACTTCAACCCCCCTTTTTACCCGTTTAGGGGGGGAAAATCCGCAAATCCTTTCTTAGTGGGAGGTTACGTTATAAGAGAAACTTGCTCTCTAAGTTTAACGATTCTAGCTTTAGAAGTTTAGGCTCTGCGTTGATGAATCAGTCAGTCAGTCAGTCAGTCAGTCAGTAAGGACAAACGATTTTATTATATGAAAGATTTGCATGTTTGTAATGAATAGACTCAAAAACTAATCGACCTCTTTGAATATGTTCGCCCGAGTTACAATAGGCTTCATTTTAGTGCGGGAAAATGGTTACATATTGTAAAACCGAAATTTTTAAACCCAAATTCCATATTCCCGAAAACGATTCGACTTTTTTTTTATTTCCATTTTTTTGTTTTACCGAAGTTACAAAATCCATATTATTAAAATCCAGAACTTTATTTAACTTTTTTTTCATTTAACCATTGACTTATATCACAGATCAACTTTTTCCACAATGTCAATAGCCAGAAGTTACAATTTCCAAATGAATTATTAGACAGAAAATAAACCTCATATTTTAAAATTTTAATGCAAAACCGACTCGGGGCACCCCGACACGGATAGATTAGGTTCGAAGGGTATGGCGGAAGCGAGATGGGCGAGCGCAGCGAGCCCAGTTCGCTTCCGACATACCCTTCGAGGGTTAGGTTGCTAGTGATGCATGCCTGCATGCCTGCTTGCTGCTCGCTTGCTTGTTTGATTGCATGTATGCTTGACTGCATGCTTGCATGCTTGCTTGCTTGCTTGCTTGCTTGCTTGCTTGCTTGCTTGCTTGCATGCATGCATGCATGCTTGCTTGTTTGCATGCATCATGCATACAAACAAGCAATTTTTCCACAATGTCAATAGCCAAAAGTTACAATTTCCAAATGAATTAGTAGACAGAAAATAAACCGCATATTTCAAAATTTCAATGCAGAACCGACTCGGGGCACCCCGACACGGATAGATTAGGTTCGAAGGGTATGGCGGAAGCGAGATGGGCGAGCGCAGCGAGCCCAGTTCGCTTCTGACATACCCTTCGAGGGTTATGTTGCTAGTGATGCATGCCTGCATGCCTGCTTGCTGCTCGCTTGCTTGATTGCTTGCTTGCATGCATTGCATGCTTGCTTGCTTGCTTGCTTGCACGCATGCTTGTATGCGTGCATGCGTGCCTGCATGCTTGCTTAGCATTTATTATAGCAAGCTGACTTTTACTCTATTCTCAACTCTATCTAGAAAAAGATTTATTTGGATTTCAACATTTTGGTAAGATAATGTTTTGGAATAAATATATTTGGAAAACAGAGTGGTGGAATAAAGTCATAGTTGGATTTCGTTATTGTGGTAAAAAGTTGATCTGTGATATAAGTCAATGGTTAAATGAAAAAAAAGTTAAATAAAGTTCTGGATTTTAATAATATGGATTTTGTAACTTCGGTAAAACAAAAAAATGGAAATAAAAAAAAAGTCGAATCGTTTTCGGGAATATGGAATTTGGGTTTAAAAATTTCGGTTTTACAATATGTAACCATTTTCCCGCACTAAAATGAAGCCTATTGTAACTCGGGCGAACATATTCAAAGAGGTCGATTAGTTTTTGAGTCTATTCATTACAAACATGCAAATCTTTCATATAATAAAATCGTTTGTCCTTACTGACTGACTGACTGACTGACTGACTGATTCATCAACGCAGAGCCTAAACTTCTAAAGCTAGAATCGTTAAACTTAGAGAGCAAGTTTCTCTTATAACGTAACCTCCCACTAAGAAAGGATTTGCGGATTTTCCCCCCTAAACGGGTAAAAAGGGGGGTTGAAGTTTGTATGAAAGTCCGTCAATTTTGAAGGTAGGATCTTCAAATTTTGTATTTAGGCTAATGATTAAAAAATAATTTATACGTGTTTCAGCATTTTTGCATTTTTTACCCCTAAGAGGGTTAAATAGGGGATGGAAGTTTGTATGGAAGTTCCGTCAATTTTGATGGCAGGATCTTCCAATTTTGTTTTTGGGCTAAAGATTAAAAAATAATGAACACGTGTTTCAGCGTTTTTGTATTTTCCACCCCTAAGGGGGTTAAATAGGGGATGAAAGTTTGTATTGAAATTCCGTCAATTTTAAAGGTAGGAACAGCGCGGGAACTCAATCCCACGGTAAAACTCTTAGCTGCGGGTGAAACCGCGGGGCGGAAAGCTAGTCTTTCATATAATAATACTTAGTAGTAACTACTAAAATCACTACCATAGAGTTAAAATTAGATTTGAGCATAAACAACACGAGCAAAGTTAATCAACGATGAATAATGCGAATGAGAGCTATGGAGCGGTGCGCAAAGGATGTGTACATTCTGCCTATAATCAGTTTAGAGACGCACTCGCTTGCAAATGTCACGTGAACGCACCCCGCAAGCGCAAGTGGGTAGGGTAGGGATGTGCCGATATCCATCGAAAAAAAAACATTTTTTTTTTTTTAACTGAGGGTCCTGCTGACCTCTATGAATATAAGTAGTATGCTTGTATGGCTAAAAGTTGTCCAATTTGATGATTGCCAACTACGCGGTAATTTACTTTTAATTTTACAGAAATATTAGCCTAGCATAATAAATCAAAAAAGTAGATACTTACTTTGCCAACCTTTACAAGATTTACGTCGTAAATAGGTTTACATAATTAATTAATTAAAATAAAAAACTAATAGACTTAATTCAGTTGTTCATTGCCCTGGAATTTCTAAGAAGTTATTGTTATTCAAACCGTTTAGTAGCAACCTCCCACGTAAGCAATAATTAATTCTAAGTGCTTAGCCGCTAGCAGATATATTTAATTTATCATTTAGGAGTATATAATCATTATTATCAGGCTTAATTACACTTCAAACAATTGTGAACTATCTGATAGTCTCATTTTGAATGGGCGCTTTTCCACTAGACGGCACGTCAACGGCAACGGCGACGGCACGGTACCGTCGACGATATCGTAGGTGAGATAATGTATGAAAATCAATGAAATTATATGACACGCTTTTCCACTTGACGGCACGGCACCGTCACGGCATGTCATCGATTCCCATAGATATTGTCACGTGATCTGGCCGAGCCGTCGCCGTTGCCGTTGACGTGCCGTCTAGTGGAAAAGCGCCCAACAAGTAACTAGTACATAAGAATAAGAATCATGTGCTACATTTTGATGTCCTTATTATTTTGACTTAAAGACCTCGTGTTGCAAGGGTTCCGATGTTAAGTACAACCTCTTAAAATTCAAAATCAGCTATAAAGTCAGGGCTACAATCGATGCGAATGCGTATTTTATCGACATCGATATATATGTAAATGGAATCTATAAAACAACCCTCGCATTCCGGTTCAGGTGAGTGATCATAAAGATCGTCGTGATAACCTGGAAATGTTGCTCTTCCTGCCATATCCTGCCATATCCACAGAGGATGAGGTTCAAAGTTGTTTGACGACATTACTGACACTGGTTTGACGTGTTTATTTACAGTGTCCAACCCGAGTTTTATTGAAAAAAGCTAGACGAGAGTGCCGTGAAAATGGCATGAAACTGTGATAGTCAGGATAATTGGACTATATGAGTGGCGGCGATTTCAATGTATAGAATGGCGCAGAAATATAAATGCAAAAGTTTGGATGTTTTATACTCAATCACGCTTCAACCACTAGACCGATCGGGATGAAACTTAACACACATACCTTTCACTGCAGGAAAACCTTAATTTCTACGTGAAAACTCAACGTGGGTGACACCATCGGTGGAAAGTTAGTGTCACATAATAAAGAACGTGAAAATTAGAATATTGTTGCCTAATATTTTGCTTAGTACGAGGGCAAACTACTCCGGTTGCCTACTTGAACCAACCTTGTTGTGTGGAGATCAAACCCACTTGTTAACTCTGACGGCGATAAGCTTACCTACCTACTATCTCAAAGATTCTAATTGAATCGTTACTTTCCATCAGGTGAGATGTCGGACAAAAAATTGGCCAAGAGCGTGTCGGACACGCCCATAATGTAGGGTTCCGTAGCCTTATATGTTTACTTATAACAACATAATTATCTTCAAAATTTGATTTCAAGCTTATACAAAAGTTTTTCATAACAACTACAACTAAAGAGCTATATTCCATATTTGTGCAGGAGCCAGCTGGTCTGGCTGGAGCTCACTTAATTTCACTAAAAATAAAACTACGGCTTGCTGGTATGAGAACTGGATCCAAAACAAAATAGAAAAGAACATCAAAATCAAATATTTAAATTATTAACAATAAACAAATATAAATTAATAAATTATATATAAAAGAGGTGCAGTTCTGCACACTATTATTTTCATAATTTTTGCATTTATAGTTTTAAAGATATGACCGGATCAAATTTGTGATAAATACTGCAACTTTGAATGCAAATATCTCGAGAAAGAATTTTTTTTGTGTTTTTTTCAAGGAAACTTCCATTTCATTTTTAAAGACCTGTCTAACGATACCCCACTCAATATAGTAAAAAAAAAAAAAAAAAAACTTCCTTCCCCTTCTTTCACTTGTAATTTTTTTTTCACTTGTATGGGAGGGAGTCTAAAAATAATATTGTTGAATTGTTTTTTTTACATTTCTAGATTTGCGTCATTATAATCTATCTTCATACCAAATTTTATGTTAATAGGTGAAAAACTGAGGTTTTCACAGGGGCGCGGCATACAGACGGACAGACGGACGGACGGACGGACAGACAGACATGGCGAAACTATAAGGGTTCCTTATTGACTACGGAACCCTAAAAATGGTTCGCCTATTTTTAATTTAAAAAGAAAGAGAATGGTATAGGTTATGGCGTGAAAATATTATACTTACGTACCAATATCGATAATTAATAACTGTTGTGTCATTAAATAAAATTATAATTAAGTAAGGCACCTGTGACTTACTGTTAAACTTTCATAGATAAAAAGAACTAAAATTTAAAGATCAGTCACAGAACACAAAGTTAGCACTTTGCATACGTAGCAAATTTAATTTTAAAAAAGGTTTACAAAACTCCCACATTAAATCAATTTACTGTATTGCCTATTCGGTCCAAAGGTCTATGCTAGGGGCAGTCTACGCCCTACGTCTGACATTCGTACAAATATATAGTATAGAGGTATTATATAAATACTAAACCGAGTGTTTGTCTATAGCTCAACAACTGTAGGTTGTTGGCCGCAAATATATTTGCATTGTGAGCCAATTTCGCTATTGAGCCGACCTTTGGGTGAACCTAGAATCCCGAAAGCCGAAACGACCTTGAAATAGTCTGATTTTCGCTCTCCAATTTATATTTGGCGGATATTATTTACTGATTCTCTTGAGGTAAATTTTCCAAAGAAACGTCCCATTCTGCATTTAATTTGACGTAGTAATTGCTGTGGTGACGGGTTTCAAGACTATCACTTGCAACTCACTAAATTCTGACTTTTTTAATATGGCTAGGCAGTAAATCTTCTTCGCTTCAATGTTAATACAACCACAATATCATCAACGTACACACCAGGCTTCTCTAAGGCGGGAACATTCTTTAAACTATCTCAGTATCTGCTTTATCTTCTTATACCGTAATGTCGCGCTTTCACAGCATGCCCATAGGCTGTCATCACTTCCTTTGCTTGCGAGGAACTAAGGAAGCTTCTTGTCTTGGCATGTCGGTATCTCTTTGAAGTGTGATAGGCTGCTATAATTGCCAATAGCTCCGGGCAGACTCCCCTCTCGTTCCTCTATAATGTCTCTGGCTTGTGACTCAAGATGCAAGCGTACGCGAGGACTTTGAAACATTAAGTAGTGGAAAATGTTTTACCTAAATATCATTAATAATGATGAAGCCAAATAAGATGGTAAAAATTAAATCTCTTTGTAATAAATAATATTAAATCTGCAGAGTTGCTTTATATATTTGATAGTAGTTTAATTTTGCTAGACTTTATTCAAATAAAAATGTCAACTTTTGTAATACAACTTATAAAAACTAAACAAAACAAATGCAATACAATTTCTGAATTATTATATTATAAAAAATAGTAAGATTAGTATAAAGAGCGCCTAATCTAAGCTTCTTCTTCTACGACTTGAATAATTAATTTGTAAGAAAAAGAAACTAAATGATTATTTGCCAACAACTTTGCTGTACCTATGTCATGACTTGTTCCACAACAGTTAAGCCTTTACGGCATAAGAAATGCTCAATTATGCCAGTATCTGCGATACCAGCTATTTTTAGCGCCCCTTTCGCTTATCCTCAATTTATTTTAGTCTAAGACTCATAATTGGGGTCTTATCGTCGATATGGGTCATATTTTTTCTGTTATAGTATTTGGCTTTCTATAAAAATCGACCTAGCGTACCTAAGTATGATTTTTTGCAATTTACACTTTAGTTAGTTATTAATATTTAATACATCTTTGTTATTTATTTCATGTTGGAAATTTAGAAACCCATCGCAAAATTACACGTCATATCCAACAAAGTAATATTTTACGAGTCACCCAGATTCTGAATTCCGGAGGCATGTCCGATGTATCGTAAAAATGTACCGGGAGTGAGTTCGAGTTCGTTAATTCCGGGAAGCTTTACGACCGACGTTCAGCGTTTCCGAACGAGGGCCAATAAATATGACACAACGGGAAATTGGACCGAATATCTGCTTATTCGGCATCTGAGGGGCTGAGGCGTATTAGGCCTCGCAGGAAATAATGTTATAACGATAATGCATATTACACGGAGGAAATTGAGACTCTACAACTACAGTCCAGGGCTTTTTAATGCTGAGCGTTTCTGAACGATGGGTAATAAATATGATACACCGGGAAATTGGACCAAATATCTGCTTATTCGGCATCTGAGGGGCTGAGACGTATTAGGCCTCGCAGGAAATAATGTTAATAATGATAATGCATATTGAATGGAGGAAATTGACCCTCTACACTACAACTACGGTCCAGGGATTTCAGGTGTTTTATTTAAGCATAATACCGTGTTGGATAGAGAAAACTAGAAAGAAAAAAAAAAAAAGGAGTTGCACACCGGGAGTGCCGGCAGAAGTGAAAACTTGATAATTAACGGTAGACTCGATCTAATAAACAAAACCTTACCTGAATAATAAAACAGTAAAAAAAAACTACTTTTGATCATATGGGACTTTCCTATTGATACATCATACATAGCCATAGTTTCTATAACTTCAATCTCTTATTCTGATGGGACAGACTGACTGACACGACCAGAAAGAAATCAGGCGTTGGACAGATTATTTACATGCCCATCCGACAACCATGGATCATCTTACTTATCGGACAGTCAGGACAGTGATCAGCCTGCAATAATAATATGTCCTAACCAAACTAGAACTCGGGATCTCCGGGTCGAGAGCCCATGGCATGGCACACTATTGGACCACGTAGGCAGTTAACAAATGGAGAAAACAAGTAGGTAAGAACAACTAAGAAAAAGATTATGGAAATGTTTTAGATCGTTTTATATTAACTTGTTTTCCATCGGTTTTAGGCTGAAAAGACGAAAATTTGAAAGCTTCATTAAATTATTTATGCTACTAAAAGGTTTGACGAAATTTCGATCAGCCAACGCTGAAAGGTACCACTTCCATATTCTGGGGTCGAAGAAGCCTGTAAATTTTTAATTTATTTCCTTACATCAACAGAGTCCCCTGTAATAAAGGTCAGTACAAACCGGTAGCAACCATGAAGAAGTTTTTAAGTTTGTGAAAATTTTTGCTTGTTCATTATTTAGATACGTAAAAACGAAATCAAAGTGACATTTCTAGCACGAAATAACGCTATAGCGATTATTTTAGCATAGCTGTAATAATTTAAAGTACCCCTAATTGTTACTTTTTAATAATATTTTTATACCAGTTTGCACAAGAATCTTGCCCTTTTGCTAGATAGAAAAGTCTGCCGGAAAACCAGCATACATTCAGCCACAATAAATAAAATAAATCCAGTTCATCCCTAGTCACTAGGGCTGGCCATAATATAATGGACAAAACTAGATCCCTCCCTGAATAGTTTCAGTGGAGTTATTACGAACTTTCGCCACCATAATGGGGTGTGTGGCATGCAGTTATTACACGGAACTAGTATTTTATGAATTCGCAATGAGGGACCTATTCTAGACCGTTCTACTGAGAGTTTCTTTCTACTTTAGCGTATGGTTATAAACTTGTTGTATGTAAGCTTCTTAATGTGGATCATTGTTAAGGCAAGTGGGTGTACTGGGATACATAAAAATTGAAGTTTGTATTTTTGTTATTCCAGTCACTTTATTAGTTAATATTTTTGTGTGCGGAAAAATAGCAAATTTACGGATAATAACATGGATTGCTAAGCAAATAAGTAAACGTAGTCGGTAAACATAGAAATAGGATAAATAGCCAACTAGGTAGGTACTACTTTTTATCACTAGTAAGTATACCAACATTTATCAAAAAATTCAAAAACAAAATATAAGTACTTTATAGAGCTAGGTAACTATTTGATCTTCTTTAAAGAAACAAATATAGTAGAAGCATAATACAAATTATTAAGCACCGTATTACCATGCTACATAATAAGCAGGTAATGAGATAATAAAATGAAAAACCTAAACAGCATATAAAAGAGGATAACGGATAAAGCATTTTAAATAAAAACAGCCTTTATAAGGGTAATTTGTGATCAAAACAGTAAATTAGATGCTCGCTTCATTGTTCTGGGTTTAAACGAGCTTATAATTTTAATACATTGCACGGTATAATAATATTCAGTAGCTAATTATGTTTCGTATTAATACTGCATCTCATTTATTTTAAATAAGGATATTTGTTGAGTATACCACCCTCTTTGTACGATAAGAACTGAGGTAGGTATATAATTTATTTGCCATTTTGACTACCCATGTGTATACTGTTTTCTTTGTCATATAATGATATTTAGCTTAATAAATCTTGGATTACTCATCAACCGCGATTTTGTGCAATTGTCAGAATTGGGAACAACAAAATTCCAATACTTTATTTGACTACAGCGCCCCTGATAGCTGTACAAATATCGCGGTCGATCTGTAAAGTGTGGATTAAAATACAAGACAATGTTCAACAAACTCTACAACTGGTAAGGTAAACAAAAAATCACCGCGATAAAGTGGTAGGTACCTAACAATATTCATATGTTATCTTTTATTAAGGTCAAATCGGTGAATATTCAGTTAAAGATTCATCGTTCGAAAGTCAAACGTTCACTAAACGCAAACCCAAAATTATCGTTAACATACCATTTTTATTCAATCAAAATAAATATGTAAGTATAAAATTGCGGGACACAATTACGCCGTCCCAGGTGACGAACATACATATTTATCGGGTTTCGGGACCCGCGGGACATTTGGGACATGAGTATATCGTATACGGGACACACATTGAATTCGTAAACAAAGCCCACGATGAAATAGCTGGCGATGTCCAGTTGTGAATGTGACGTGTCATTTGGAGGTAGGTCTTGTATCTTGTACTTTTATTTTATTGGTTTGCTGCTGTTGCAGGTTTTAGTTACCTAAATTTTGAAGAATACATGCTTTTGAAAATTTTGAAGGACATTTCATAAACAATATTAAATAATATTACTTACAGCAAACTTACAAAAAATCGTTACTGTATCCGCTAGCTTCGGTAAGTTGTAAAAAAAAATACATGTTGATTTATAAAATTTCACTTTGTTTTTCGCTGCCTTTCTACCTGAATTTTATATTAATTTTTATAAATTGCTGCTACTTCGCTATCGATTGAAATCTAACACTGTTTTAAACGTACAAAAATTTCGTTGAACGCTGTTCTTAATTAAAGGTACACTTAAAATTGCGAGCTCCTTTTAAAATTCATTACCTAACCGATTTTTTGTTACAACGAACTCACTAAAGAGAAAAAACATAAATTCCCCTTAATAAAGAAACACGGTAGCTAACATTTTTAAAAGATTTTTAATGGAGTGATCCTATAAGGGGCGGTTGGGGTTAAAAGAAACGTCTTTAATAAAAAAATCATGCTTTGCTAGGAGCCCGTTTAATTGAGTTTATAGAATTTTATAGGCACAAGGGGTATAATTCATTAAATAACCTTCCAATAATAAATAAATATCTGTCTGTAAAGGTTCTTTTGGTATTTAGGGTGACTTATTATATAAGTATAATAAAGTGTCTGATACTCAATTGGAAATTAAATATAGGAATGTTATTATTTATCAACATACAATTTTACGCGTCGAACATTTAGGTCACAATACGAAAAAAAATCTTAAACCCAATGTATCTATGCAACAATATAATTATCAGGCTATTAACCCATGAAAGGTCTCTTATTACTTAAATGTATACGAGACATGTACTCGTATAGGTTCTATAATAAATCCATTGGGCGCTTTTCCACTAGACGTCACGTCAACGGCAACGGCGACGGCACGGCGACGATCACGTGACAATATCTATGGGAATCGATGACATGCCGTGACGGTGCCGTGCCGTCAAGTGGAAAAGCGTGTCATATGATTTCATTGATTTTCATACATTATCTCACCTACGATATCGTCGACGGTACCGTGCCGTCGCCGTTGCCGTTGACGTGCCGTCTAGTGGAAAAGCGCCCATTAAATCACCAATTAACTAAACTTGATAAAACAATGTAGTTGATACGCCTGAGAAAGGCTTTGTCTACTAGAGTACTTATCGAGTATCCCTTTGTGTGAGACCCTGTATCATTGGCAGGTGTTTACAGGATCTTAGTAATCCCTTTATCTAACTGAAACTGATACGAGATGTAGTTCGATTCTCATAGGAGACACAATGTCTATATTACTTATAGCTTTGTTGTTTCCTGTTTTTTTAGGGCAATGCAGTCTGAATCGCTGGATTTCTAAGCAAATTAACAACAATTTCCCGTTTAGCGAAGTGTTGCTGTCACGTTTTAGAACCCACCAAGATCCAGATAAACGAAGATGGTTGGAAGGTTCTAGAAAGGCGGGCAACGGTCATATAGATATTACACATTTATACAATACTGCCAACCGATTTTTGGTGACGGTAGACATTCCCCCTAGAGATCAAACATTGCAAGGGACTTAATTTTTAGTGCCGAAGTGTTTGTGCAACACAAGTGCACTCTATATTCCATTTGTCTCCTATCTGAAGGGACAGACTAATTGACACAACCAGAGATAAATCAAGAGCAGAACCGACTTTACATGCCCATTGGACAGCATCAATTATCATTAAACAAACTGCCCGCAATGTCCTAACCAAACTATGAACAGAAATAACGATAAAGTCATTGAACCCGGGACATCCAGATCAAGAGGCTATGGCTTTGTTAACTAGGCAGTTAACACATCCAGTTGAACGGATAACCTCTTACAAGTTTCGGGTAGCCGTCGGATACAGTTCGTCCAAAACCGCACCTATACTATATAGTCCACCTGTACCTGTATATCTGTTCATCAACATGAACATAAGCAACTAACCGTCACTTTTATTTTAGTCCGTCATCTCCACAAAACATATTAAATAACATAGCTGAAAGGAAACTCGTGCCTAACAAGCCCTTATTGTTCTTGTAGCTTTTGTTAAACTATGCCATTCACCTTAGCGAAATTGTTGTTTGTAATCCGAGTCTAGCAAACAAGTGACGCTATGATACGAGAATTAAGCTTGCTCGCGTCATGGAAACGAATTTGCATGTAAATCTGGACATGTACACGTATACATGAACTTACGCATTCACTGGTTTTCTACTAGACGACACGTCCACGGCAGCAACAGCAACGGCACGGTATCGTCGACGGTATCATGGAAGAGATTTACTTCTTCTTCTATCAAGTCGACTGCAAGTAAAAACCCCATCCCAAATTTATCTAGCCTTACTAGGCTGCCGAAGGCTGAGAGTTGCCGGCAACATATGAAAATCAATGATATGGCACGCTTTTACACTTGCCAGCACGGCATTGCTTCCTCGTCGCTGGCCTGTGAAAACTGCATGTGTTTTGATACTACTACTTACCTTCGTAGCATGCGCGTGTGTTTGCGCTCAGAGTGGAACTAGGCGGACGATATCATCGACGTTATTACCGTCCTAGTGTAAAAACAGAGCCACGTATCGTTGTCGTGCCGGTGCCGTACCGTCTAGTGGAAAAGCAGACAATGCATGTGTTCGTTCCGCATATTCATGTCTGTTATTCATGTGGTAGTCGGCGTTGACGAAGCAATTCATAAGGAGTTATTGCAGGTAATTGGGAGATGCAATACCAAGTTTACGAATAATAGACTGCATCATTTGGTATGTCTAGTCCAATAACTCAGGTTGACTGGTTCGATAGCTTAGGACTTTGTCAGTTGCGTTGAACGTGGGTTTATTTCGCTCCTTATCGTGTAAAGTCTGTATGTTTTTAGGAACATTGTTGGTAAAGAAAATAGAAATGTATGGGAGGGGGTTCAAATAAATGTTTTTTTTATTTTTTGTAAGTTTGCTGTAAGTAATATTATTTAATATTGTTTATGAAATGTCCTTCATAAATTTTCAAAAGCATGTATTCTTCAAAATTTAGGTAACTAAAACCTGCAACAGCAGCAAACCAATAAAATAAAAGTACAAGATACAAGACCTACCTCCAAATGACACGTCACATTCACAACTGAGTACCATCGCCAGCTATTTCATCGTGGGCTTTGTTTACGAATTCAATGTGTGTCCCGTATACGATATACTCATGTCCCAAATGTCCCGCGGGTCCCGAAACCCGATAATATGTATGTTCGTCACCTGGGACGGCGTAATTGTGTCCCGCAATTTTATACTTACATATTTATTTTGATTGAATAAAAATGGTATGTTAACGATAATTTTGGGTTTGCGTTTAGTGAACGTTTGACTTTCGAACGATGAATCTTTAACTGAATATTCACCGATTTGACCTTAATAAAGATAACATATGAATATTGTTAGGTACCTACCACTTTATCGCGGTGATTTTTTGTTTACCTTACAGTTGTAGAGTTTGTTGAACATTGTCTTGTATTTTAATCCACACTTTACAGATCGACCGCGATATTTGTACAGCTATCAGGGGCGCTGTAGTCAAATAAGTATTGGAATTTTGTTGTTCCAATTCTGACAATTGCACAAAATCGCGGTTGATGAGTAATCCAAGATTTATTAAGCTAAATATCATTATATGACAAAGAAAACAGTATACACATGGGTAGTCAAAATGGCAAATAAATTATATACCTACCTCAGTTCTTATCGTACAAAGAGGGTGGTATACTCAACAAATATCCTTATTTAAAATAAATGAGATGCAGTATTAATACGAAACATAATTAGCTACTGAATATTATTATACCGTGCAATGTATTAAAATTATAAGCTCGTTTAAACCCAGAACAATGAAGCGAGCATCTAATTTACTGTTTTGATCACAAATTATACCCTTATAAAGGCTGTTTTTATTTAAAAATGCTTTATCCGTTATCCTCTTTTATATGCTGTTTAGGTTTTTCATTTTATTATCTCATTACCTGCTTATTATGTAGCATGGTAATACGGTGCTTAATAATTTGTATTATGCTTCTACTATATTTGTTTCTTTAAAGAAGATCAAATAGTTACCTAGCTCTATAAAGTACTTATATTTTGTTTTTGAATTTTTGATAAATGTTGGTATACTTACTAGTGAAAAAAAGTAGTACCTACCTAGTTGGCTATTTATCCTATTTCTATGTTTACCGACTACGTTTACTTATTTGCTTAGCAATCCATGTTATTATCCGTAAATTTGCTATTTTTCCGCACACAAAAAATATTAACTAATAAAGTGACTGGAATAACAAAAATACAAACTTCAATTTTTATGTATCCCAGTACACCCACTTGCCTTAACAATGATCCACATTAAGAAGCTTACATACAACAAGTTTATAACCATACGCTAAAGTAGAAAGAAAACTCTCAGTAGAACGGTCTAGAATAGGTCCCTCATTGCGAATTCATAAAATACTAGTTCCGTGTAATAACTGCATGCCACACACCCCATTATGGTGGCGAAAGTTCGTAATAACTCCACTGAAACTATTCAGGAGGGATCTAGTTTTGTCCATTATATTATGGCCAGCCCTAGTGACTAGGGATGAACTGGATTTATTTTATTTATTGTGGCTGAATGTATGCTGGTTTCACGGCAGACTTTCTATCTAGCAAAAGGGCAAGATTCTTGTGCAAACTGGTATAAAAAATATTATTAAAAAGTAACAATTAGGGGTACTTTAAATTATTACAGCTATGCTAAAATAATCGCTATAAGGCGGTTATTTCGTGCTAGAAATGTCACTTTGATTTCGTTTTTACGTATCTAAATAATGAACAAGCAAAAATTTTCACAAACTTAAAAAACTTCTTCATGGTTGCTACCGGTTTGTACTGACCTTTATTACAGGGGACTCTGTTGATGTAAGGAAATAAATTAAAAATTTACAGGCTTCTTCGACCCCAGAATATGGAAGTGGTACCTTTCAGCGTTGGCTGATCGAAATTTCGTCAAACCTTTTAGTAGCATAAATAATTTAATGAAGCTTTCAAATTTTCGTCTTTTCAGCCTAAAACCGATGGAAAACAAGTTAATATAAAACGATCTAAAACATTTCCATAATCTTTTTCTTAGTTGTTCTTACCTACTTGTTTTCTCCATTTTGTTAACTGCCTACGTGGTCCAATAGTGTGCCATGCATGGGCTCTCGACCCGGAGATCCCGGAGTTCTAGTTTGGTTAGGACATATTATTATTGCAGGCTGATCACTGTCCTGACTGACACGATCAGTAAGAAGATCATGCGTTGGAGGCA
>JARACY010006278.1:0-17865 GCA_029255725.1 Scrobipalpa atriplicella
GGTATTAATTTTACTTCGTTGTTCTTCTCTGAACTACGTTTGTCCCTCTTATTCCATGTATAACTTGCATTTTCTGACTCATTTGGGAGCATTTTGAATATAAATTCTTTATTATTAGCATCAATTTCAACGTTGTCGTGTTGTGTTACCTTCATTGTAGAGAAATATTTGGTTTCATTTTTTCCGCTCATCGAAAATTCTGTGTTTTTTAAATACAAGTTGTTCTGATGCATGTTTTTTTCGTTCAATCGTTCGTTTTTCTGGTTTAATGATAATGTTATTGACAGGATACCTGCAAACTATAAAAAGATATAAGATTTAGTGTTCGTTACTTATAGCAATTATTAGCACTTGTAGGAGTTTCTAAATCTAAACAGAGAATTATAATGTTACGAAATGAGGGTTCAAGGATATATATCATAATATAATAGACTATCTTTCTGCCCCGCGGTTTCACCCGCAGCTAAGAGTTTTTTCGTGGGATTGAGTTCTCGCGCTGGTTCTACCTTTAAATTTACGGTATTTCCATACAAACTTTCATCCCCTATTTAACCCCCTTAGGGGTGGAAAAAACAAAAACGCTGAAATACGTATTCATTATTTTTTAATCTTGAGCCCAACAACTAAATTGGAAGATCCTGCCATCAAAATTGACGGAATTTCCATACAAACTTCTATCCCCTATTTAACCCTCTTAGGGGTGAAAAATACAAAAAAGCTGAAACACGTGTTAATTATTTTTTAATCATTAGCCTAAATACAAAATTTGAAGATCCTACCTTCAAAATTGACGGACTTCATACAAACTTCAACCCCCCTTTTTACCCCTTTAGGGGGGGGAAAATCCGAAAATACTTTCTTAGTGAGAAGTTAAGTTAAAGGAGGAACTTGCTCTCTAAGTTTCACGATTCTAGCTTTAGTAGTTTAGGCTCTGCGTTGATGAATCAGTCAGTCAGTCAGTAAGGCCAAACGATTTTATAAGTTTACTAGCTTTCCGCCCCGCGGTTTCACCCGCAGCTAAGAGTTATCCCGTGGGATTGAGTTCTCGCGCTGGTTCTACCTTTAAAATTGACGGAATTTCCATACAAACTTTCATCCCCTATTTAACCCCCTTAAGGGTGGAAAATAAAAAAAGCGCTGAAACACGTATTAATTATTTTTTAATCTTGAGCCCAAAAACAAAATTGGAAGATCCTGCCATCAAGATTGACGGAATTTCTATTCAAACTTCTATCCCCTATTTAACCCTCTTAGGGGTAAAAAATACAAAAACGTTGAAACATGTATTAATTATTTTTTAATCATTAGCCTAAATACAAAATTTGAAGATCCTACCTTCAAAATTGACGGACTTTCATACAAACTTCAACCCTCCTTTTTACCCCTTTAGGGGGGAAGGAAAATCCAAAAATCCTTTCTTTGTGGGAAGTTACGTTAAAAGAGGAACTTGCTCTCTAAGTTTCACGATTCTAGCTTTAGTAGTTTAGGCACTGCGTTGATGAATCAGTCAGTCAGTCAGTAAGGACAAACGATTTTATAAGTTTAGAAGAATAGATTATAACGCTTTATTCATACTTCTACGAAACACATGTAATGTACATTTTTAAATAATTAAGTGCACAAAAAACATTACAAACAAAATATAAATAGTTATAAATGTTATAATTTTACATTCAGTTTTTGGGAAATTTGTTCAGTTTTGAGAAAAGTTGTTCAGTTTTAAGAAAAACTGTTTAGTTGAAGAAAAGTTGTTGAGTTTGAGAAAAGTTGTTCAGTTTTAAGAAAAGTTGTTCAGTTTTGAGAAAAGTTGTTCAGTTTTAAGAAAGGTTGTTCAGTTTTGAGGAAAATTATTCACTTTGAAGAAAGTTGTTCAGTTTTGAGAAGAGTTGTTCAGTTTGGGTAGCTGAGGTGTTATTTCGTAGGCTGGTTAGTCCAAACACTTCGATGCTATTTACAATGTGTTTATTGACGTATTTACAGATGTGCGGTGCGAATCATTTACAATATTATACACAGAATATGAAATTACAATTCATAAAATATTTGCTAGCTTTTGATGCAACAGAAAGACAGATGAAGTGGAATGACCAGATGACATGAATAGATGGAATAAAAAGTTATTTGATAAATAGTACCAAAGAGGTGGCAACACGCACGCCACATTCAGTCTCTTTACAAGCGCATTATGTGCAATATTTATGGTCTACTGTATGAGTCTAGTATGCAACTAGATAAAGTATGCAACTGCACATAATTGGGTATTAAAAAACTCGTGTGATGCTATTATAAAACACGCAGCAGTTACATAAATAGCTATTACATATCTCATGCCCATTTCGTCGTGAAGCAAGTCATCGAGAAGAGCGTGGAATACTGCCAGGATTTATGTGTGGCCTTCGTTGACTATGAGAAGGCATTCGACACGGTAGAACACTGGTCCAAGCACTCCAAAGGTGTCAAGTCGACAGTAGATACGTGGAGGTCCTCCGAGAAATCTACAGGGGTGCTACCCTACAAGTCAGGTTACACCAGCTCACCCAACCAGTCGAAATCAGAAGAGGCGTACGACAGGGGGACACAATTTCTCCCAAACTGTTCAGTGCAGTCCTTGAAGATACCTTCAAGACAGACTGGACAGAAAAGGGTGTGAATGTACACGGAGAGATGCTGTCCCATTTGCGCTTTGCAGATGACATTATCCTCTTTGCCAGAAGACCAGCAGAAATTGCAGAAATGCTTGAGCAACTCTACGATGCCTCTATTACCGTTGGACTGAAGATGAATATGGACAAGACCAAAATCATGTGCAAAGACGACGACATTACCACACACATCTCAGTCCACGGGCAGCGCGTAGAAAGGGTTGACAAATACGTCTACTTGGGACAAATTACAACTTTAGATGGGAACGACAGGAGTTGGAAATTGATAGGCGGATCCAACTGGGATGGGCTGCTTTCAGAAAGCTTTCGGATGTCCTGAAACATAAGAAAATTCCCTTATTCCTCAAGAGACGTATGTTCGAGCAGTGTATTCTCCCTGTTATGACCTACGGAGCCGAAACCTGGACACTTACTAAGAAGTACGTTAACCAACTTCAAGTAGCGCAGAGAGCTATGGAACGTGCTATGCTGGGCATATCACTCTTGGACCGCGTACGAAACACAGCCATCCGGGAACGCACCAAAGTGATCGACATAGCCCTAAAAGTGTCCAGATTAAAGTGGAGATGGGCTGGCCATATTGCTCGCAGAACAGATGGCAGGTGGGCCCCTAAGGTTGCTGAGTGGAGTGGACCCTGGATGGGACGTCGAAAAGTCGGGAGACAACCCACCCGTTGGGTCGATGACATCGCCAAAGTGGCAGGAAAGGGCTGGATGCGATTGGCACGGAACCGCAATACTTGGCGTGCCCATGAAGAGGCCTATACCCGACTATGGGTGACCACAGGCTGAAGAAGAAGAAGATCTCATGCCCTATTCTATGGTCTTTGGTTCCCTGAAAGCGGGGTAACTATGTTGGCAAAAACTCCCAAGGGAAATTAAGAAATTTTAGAAAAAGAACTGTCATTTTGTTAGAAGTCAAAGTTAAAAACCATATTTTAAAAAGTTAAAAGTCCTATTCTATTTTTCTTCCATTCTCGAAATTGCGTATTTACTCGAATCGAAATCGATTTTTTTTTTATGGAATAAGGCGGCAAAAAAAAAAAACATGATAAATTGGAAATGAATTAAATTTTTAGTCTGTGGTTTTTATAACCTCAACATTTGTGTTTGTCGATTTAATTCTCAGTATTTTAATAAGAAACATCAAATAATATTTAAACAATCAGTATGATGTACAAAATGCCTACTGCAAGTAAGATAAATTATCTTACGCGAATGGAGATATTTTGTGATGGATGAAATCATACATAGTGAGTGACTTTTGCTTACATATTTTCAAGCTTTAATTTTCCTATTTTTTTTTTGCATTTGAACTTATCTTTCATTCGATATGTAAAGCAGTGTATTCCACTCGGGTGTTAACATCAATATAGCATACTCGTTTACTAGGCGCCCTTGCTGCGCTCGGGCGCCTATACCCTCGTATGTTATTGATGTATAAAAACCCTTGTGTAACAATCTACTATTACATATCTCATGCCCTATTATATGGTCTTTATTTCCCTGAAATCGGGGTAACTATGTTGGCAAAAATTCCCAAGGGAAATTAAGAAATTTAAAAAAAAAGAACTGTCATTTTGCTAGAAGTCATATTTTAAAAAGTCAAAAGTCCTATTCAATTTTTTTCCATTCTCGAAATCGCGTATTTACTCGAATCGAAATCGATTTTCCAAACGAAATTGTATTTGAATTTATGAAAATTTTATTTCTTTAATATCGAACTGGCCAGTACTGTTTGTGTCGCATGGAATAAGGGAAAAAAAAGAAACATGATAAATTGGAAATGAATTAATTTTTTAGTCTGTGGTTTTTATAACCTCAACATTTGTGTTTGTCGATTTAATTCTCAGTATTTTCATAAGAAACATCAAATATTTAAAAAATCAGTATGATGTACAAAATGCAAGTTAGATAAATGACGATCCGTATCAAGTTGAAAAATGCATATAATACCTATACAACGGTGTTCTTTTTACTCCTTAAGTACAAATATTTTTAAATCATCGAAATCGGTCCATTGGTTGCGAAGATATTACACATTTTGTACAAGCCCATCGCGGTACGGCCGATAAGCTCGTGTGACGTCATCTCGGCCGAGACTCGCCCGCGCGCTACGCCGCCGCCATTCATTCACCCTAGTTCACCCGATTTGAGTGGTTTTTCTTGGGTTTATTTTTCTAAATATTGTGTCACCATGCTGGATAAATATGGTATGATACCTAAAAGTACTAAATACATTAAAATTAAGCACCAAAGTATATAGGTAAGTGAGTTAGTTTAAGTACACAGGCAAAACTACTGGCCCCCAATTCTCTTATTTTTTTGCAAACTTGAATCGTATTGTCATGGTCTCGGCACGGTCCTTGCATTTTGCCTAGAGTGACGTCATTTCCGGTGTAGTCTCCTGTTGTCTCGTATAATCTACCACAAAAACTACCAAAAACTTACGTAGTAGGTAAGTATAAGGAGAATTTATTATAAAAAATTTATAAAACGCGATTTGAGTTAAATTAAAACATATTTATATACTAGCTGGTGCCCACGACTTCGTTCGCATTGAAGTACGCGAAAGTAATAAATAAGTTTTTAAATCACAGAATTTCTCTATCTTGCCCGCTGTAGTTAAAACAAACAATTGCTCAGCGGTACTCACTCGTGACGTGAACATGCAACATACAACTGGCCGAAGCAAAAGCATTTGGATCTTTGATCCACCCCAGCAGCCTTAAGAATTTGACCTTGGGATTTGTTGATGGTCATTGCTAAGCAGAGGCTTTTAGGAAACTGTGTGCGCTTAAATTAGAACGGGAAATTGTTGGAAATGAGTGGATTTCTTAGTATAAAAACAGTTTTGCCCGTTCTACATCCAGTGAGAATCTAAGCATTCTTTACTGATTTTTAAGAGATTTTGTCGTTTTCGAGGCATTGCTACTTACAATAAAGTAACTTACCTACTTTAAAAACAACAACAAAGCAACAAATAACCAAGCCGCAACGAATAACCCGTAAAAAAAATCTATCAAAATCGGTTAAAAAACAATCGAAATTCAATTTCCTGTCTACCCCCTAAGTCATTTCGTGATTATTTATATCCTTGTTTACTGTCCAGGTAAAACTCTGTCAGATGAAAAAAGTCCCATCAAAATCAGTCCAGTAGTTTCTGAGATTTAATTCCTGCCTACCCCCTAAGTCATTTCGCGTGATTATTTATATCCTTGTTTACTGTCCAGGTAAAACTCTGTCAGATAAAAAAAGTCCCATCAAAATCAGTCCAGTAGTTTCTGAGATTTAATTTCCTGCCTACCCCCTAAGTCTATTGGCGTGATTATTTATATCCTTGTTTACTGTCCAAGAAAAACTCAGTCAAATGAAAAAAGGTCCATCAAAATCCGTCCAGTAGTTTCTGAGATTCAATTGCCTGCCTACCCCCTAAGTCGATCGGCGTGATTATTTATATCCTAGTTTATTCTCTAGGTCATACTGAGTCAAATAAAAAAAATCCCATCAAATTCGGTCCAGTAGATTCTGAGATTAGCCCGGACAAACAGACAGAAAGACAGACAGACAGACAGACAGACAGACAGACAAAAAATTCAAAAAAAATATTTTTGGGATCTATTACGTGTAAGAAGCCCCCACTAAAAGTTTTCCCGTGGGATTGAGTTCCCGGTTGCAATGCAATGATACCTTATTGAAGAGCTTAGAATTACTTTAATAAACCCTTGACTTGGCCCGCTTTTTTGATATCACAACTTTTTTGTGCAAACCATGCACCAAACTACCAAGAACTTGGCTTCTATTTTTACATTTATGTTTTTGGTGGGATATCATGACTTTTTGTCGGTAATTTAAATTGATCTAAATATAAATTTACTATTATTCAATATTCTTATATATGGGAGTGGGTAACATAATGAATATAAGGTAATATTTGATCAATTACTTTTTCAAGTACGACGGCTTTAATTGCAAATATCTCGAGACATACATATCGAGGAAACTTAGTTTTAAAAAACCTTTATACTTTATTTTACAAGATCTATCTAATGACACCCCACTCGATATAGTAGGTAAAAAAATTAAAAATGCCCCCTTTTTTCCCCCTATATTTTTTTTTTACTTTTTTTGATTTTTTCCACAATTACTTCATTATAATCTATCATCATACCAAATTTGAACTTTGTAGATCATCTGGAAGTGGGTTAGGTTTTTGATCTATATGTCAGTCAGTCAGTCAGTCAGTCAATCATAAAAATGCCGATATTCAGACGTTAATATCTATTTAACCGATAAAGCTATGTCTATAAAATTTTGTATACTTGTTTATCTAGGGTGTCCTGATATGTAAACCAAATTTGGTGTGTTTAGGTTGAATGGTTTTTGAGTTATGGAGGGGTCAAAAGTGTCTCCAAATGGTTCCTGTAAAATTACACACGGTGCTGCCTGCCAGTTCTCTTCGTTTGGCTTGAACTTGGCTAGCTATTATTACAAAGTTATTTATTTCATAACAAAGTACATTGTATAGAAATGGCAACATAAATCATAAAATAAAAATAAGGTAGGTATAATCAATAACTTAAATAAATAATTACATTTGAATTCCTCTAAAACATGTCAACAAATCACAATTCTAATAAAATAAAAAGATTCCAATTCATATTAAAATAATGACGTCATACATGCATAAAAATCCAAACAAGAATGTCAAATCTATAGTTTAAATATACTCAGTAGAAGAAAATTTCAAATAATGTGAATGTCAATTAAAGTTTATAATAGAAGTATAATTAAATTATGTTTTATCATTGAGAAATTCCTCCACCGAGTAATAACAAAATCAACATGTCCGCGCGAATTCTTTTTCGTTCTTTGATTTATATGACTTATTTAATGTAAATTAAGTGTTTAGTGTTTTCGATGTAATGTGTAACTGTATTAATATGTGTTTTGTTTGTTTGTGTTCTGTTCGCATGGATGATGACACTTCAAATGTTCTTAAGTTATCTTCTCATGTAAGTGATATCATTCTTTATCTTACACTGATTTTTGATTATATTTTCCTCATAGGTGTAGTGTAAAGCACTATGTATAACTCGGAAGAAAATGCGATTCCCACGAGGGTGTAGTTCACTGATTAGAGAAAGTCGCTGCCGCTCCCTAATAGATAGGCTGTCATTCTGATTTTGTATTGTTAAGATGGGTGGTCGTAAAATTGTCAGTAAATATGTCGGATTATGGAGAAATAATTATTTTAATATTGGGTTAATGCTATAATAAGATTTTGATAATACCTATTTATATAATGTTTGGCTGAATAATGTCATTACCTGTGCCTGAGGTGAATTTAAAAAAAGTAAAGTGACAGTTAAAAAATGTCACTTCTTGCTGGATCGTGAAAATAAAAAGATGAGTATTTTTCTGTTATTTTATAAGAAATTATAGATATTTAGCCAAAAGAATGTGTATGGAATTGTTGGATTGAAGATTAAACACATTATTGCTAAATTACAACCAACTGTAAAAATGTCTAGAATCACAGAAGAGTAAATGGAGCTAGCGCTCCCCAATAGAAGGGCGATGTGAGCTTTTGACGCGTGCCACTGTTAGGTACTCAGTACCTATATCCGTCAAGCGCTTGGAATCTTACGTCAGTCTTGCCCAATTTCTTCTCAATGCGCCGCTTAGTAATATTTTTCGAAAAAAATCCACATTGTACAATAATTATTTGTCTGAAAAATTATAAAACAAGTACCTTGAAAAAAGACAGAATTTTCTACCATCGGATAGTCACAAACACTACTTTTTTCAAGAAATTGTTGGTTTAAACGCAAAATGATTTTGATATATCACTAGTGTTGTTCAATGATCAATCAATTGAATTTATCGATATCGATGTTCGTTTAGCGGGAAGTCTTACATTCATTTAGCGGGAAGTGTACTAATAAGTGTACTACTAATTACTAAAAAAACAACGATCATTCTTATTGCTAACATTTGTCTGCGACTTCCTGATATGTATAAGACTTTGGCCTGGACTAAGTACCTATACAATACTATTTTTCTCAAACATGCACGTAAGAAAAAACAATACGCGAAGTGCCATATTGACGGATACCAACCCAATAATACCAACTTAACATAAAAATAAGGAAATAATGATTCAAAAACACGGAAAAAATGGAATTTCATACAACATTATTTCCTTATTTTGTTGTTAATTTGGTATTTAGTTTTTTTTTATAGATTTCCATGTGGTCTTTTGTATGGACCATCCACTAGGGCCAAGTACTAGGCTGTACCGTCACTCACCTTTGCCTTAACAAAAGCGGCAAAACAAAATAAAAATTACTGGTGGGAAATTGCGAAAAACAATGCCATCAAACTGAAGTTTTATTTCAATGTTCTTCTTTTTATGCAGCCATTATGTGTCCCACTATAATGCTCTTAGATTAGTTAATACGAGTATATTACTTACTGCTTCAGTATTATCGAATCGGCTTCTAGTGTCAGTAGTTCGGTTGCAATTGCAAGTCCGGTTGACCGAACTAGTGAAACTTTTTAGTGTAAAAATTGCTGATCAAATTTTAAGAGTTGAACGTACCCATGAAACTGAACAACTTTCCTAAGTGCATCTACACCTTTTCGTCTCTTTCGCTCACTCGCGGGCTGGGATTTTTGCACTCTTTCACTCCTGACACAAAATAATACGGGGTGTAAGGGACAGCGTCCCGCAAACTTATAGGGGTTGCTCAGTCAACGATACTGAACAACTACCATCAGGATTTTTTTTCAGGAAATGAAAATAAAAATTTGCTTTTTCATACAAATTGACCACATCGATCAGATAATTTGTATGGAAAAGCAAAATTTTTTTTTCATTTCCTGAAAAAAAATCCTGGTGATATGTGTTCAGTATCGTTGACTGAGCAACCCCTGTCAGTTTGCGGGACGCTGTCCCTTACACCCGGTATAGTACACTTATATAAGGTCTTTTTAAATTAAGTACAAATATTTTAAGGGTGGATTTCTGTCATCAACCTGAACAACTTTCCCCAAGGAACATAGGTCGAAATATGAAAAAAAAAATGGCCCTCCCATACAAATTGACTCCGGCCGCTGACACCACCAAAATAAATAGGAACTTGTCTTTACTATTATAACTGTCAGCTGCGTGCCACTCATCATCATAATATATGTTGTTATCAGTCTAATACTATAACACTATCTATACAGAAATAAAATTATCATCTAAAATAATTTTAAACACCCAAAAAACAGCTCTAATCAAATCCTTGTTAACTTTTGTGTTCGTAAAACGAACGACTTTTATCGATAACTTACAGAATTTTACCACATCCCTGGTCTGGGTTGCCAATCAAATTTGTAAATAGATAAGGGTTAGCTCGCACTGCGATATTTTATCGCGCGAAAAAAAATCGCCAAAATATGTGATGTATAGAGTTGTATGAAGGTGCACGCACTTACGGAAAATATATTTGCGCGAGATTTCAAATACAATTTACAATGTAAGTTATACTTCTTTAGGCGCGTTATGAAAAATTGGTGAGAGTGAAATTTTACGAGTAAAAAATGACAAATGTCAAAAGTCAAAAATGTCAAATGTCAAACGTAAAAATGTCAAATGTCAAAAAAATTTCAATGTCAAATGTCAAAAAATTACAAAAGTCAAAACTGTCAAATGTCTAAGAGTAAACACGCAAGGCGTTTTTGCCCGCGGGAAAAAAGCCGCTGGCGCGGAAATATTCGCGCATTTGTATTTGGAATCTCGCGCGATTTTTTACCGAAGTGCGTGCACCTTCATACAACATCATACATCACAGATTTTGCAAATAAAAATCGTAGTGCGTGCTTACCCTTATTTTTATTGGGCAAAATGATGAGCTTCATTCAAACAAAAGTTAGCCCGAAAATTGTGCAAAATATGTTCTTGTTGGCAACATTATTATTGATTATTATTCTATCTTTGTCTATCGCTAGAGAATACGTGGAATAGATATATTATTCAACTATTTGTGGGCAACCAATAGCATCGAGCGTTTTTGTGTAGTGAAAATACAACGTATTTCTTTGAATGTGTGCGACTGGCGACAGCGGTTTTCACAGTTTTTCATACAAAATCAGAATGACAGCCTATCTATTAGGGAGCGGCAGCGACTTTCTCTAATCAGTGTCTAGAATAATTAGTCATTTAGAATAAACGTATTTTCAATGGGGAAATGGACACTTTTATTTACACTTTAGCTAGTTATCCTGAGTTATTAATCTAGTATTATAACATTTCAGAAGTGGGATTAATCCCTAAGCTCAGTTTGGCTGGAGTTGTTGATGGGTGGACGGCGATCCCAATGATGTGCAGTGTGGCTGCATCGGCTGGTGCAGATTGGTGTCTACAGATAGCGGAAGTTTTGATGATGGCTTTTGGATCAGATTCAGATTGAGTATAAACAAACAACCACCACACCATTCCATTGTAAAGATGCTACGCTACGGTCAAATTTTGACAATATGTAAATGCGGAAAGAATAGACGTTGCCTTGCTACAAATACCATACTCCTAATAGTGGGAAGTGGTTGGCATTAATAGTCTGGGAGGACAAATCATCTACTTTGTGGCCGTTGAGATGAATATCAAAATGGCTAACAAGAATGTGAGAAGGTTAGCATTGGTATCTGCTCACATACCTTGCAAAAAGGATTTCACACCACTCTCAGAAGAACTAGAAGAAGCGGTCCAGCTATACCGAGGGCCACTGGAAGATTTGAGGAGGTGACTGATGCTGCCGGAGCACCAGTGAACCCAGTGCTCCACCACTGGGAATTGCGTGAAATTGTTCCAGTATCAGGAGCTGATCCACCGTCTGCATGCCCCGCAGCCATCCCAACAAGCAGTACAAGTATAAACACACAAACAGGCTTAGTATGGCAAACAACATATTAAGATTTTTCATAGTCATGTATCATTTGATGGACAGTTTATTCTCAGTAGCAATATTAAGTTGTCAATAACCATTAATATTTAGTTAATTGCACACATGGTATAAATAAAATCACTACATTACAACTTGTTCCATTAAGGAATCTATTACAGTCTACCTATTATGATACATAGTAGTGAGAGTACTTGGGTGAGGTAGGTTAGATTGTAGATTTTCAGCTATGAAGATATTGAAATCAAGCAGGTATATTAAAACAGAATTTTCTTATTATGTATTATAGTGGGCCCAATTCGTAACCATACCGACTTAACTAAATCTCAACTAAAATTATTGCCATCCCGTTCTGTTATCTCATGATAGAAAGTGACAGGTATGTATGTACTTGTATTGGTTGGGTCGTGTATTTTGAAACCACAAATTGCTGCCACAGGTTCAGGTGTTTTAATTATTGTAAGTCACTACATTAAAATTAAACTGAGAGTACACAAAATGTATATAAAACTTGATAGTAAATTAACACTGCATTTAGCATAAAATAATGCAAAATTATATATTTGATGAAGTCAGCTTTATTGATAAGTACATAGGTACCTTCTACCCAGTAGTTTTTCTAAACAACATTAAATAAGGAAAATAATTTATTGTCATGTTTTATTGAGTACTTAACTTAGGTACCTAAATATTTTTAAATTTGGTGGCACAACATTGTTGATGGTCAGTTTCTTTGTTTATGTTACTTGTCAGTCAATCCATTATGTTAGGGTAAAAGGGATACTTAGAAGGATGTAAATAAAAAAAAAAACAATGTAGGTAGCTGGTTGGTCCAGCATGCTATGACTATGACTATTTGGTGGGCAGGACCAGGTTGTCTAATTTTGTTGAGATTATGAAACATTGCCATTTGTTAATTCAAACTATTTAAACAGATTGTAGGTATTGAATAATGTAAAATGAGAATGCTGCATTGTAACAACAAAATACTGACATACATAGAGTGAATTTGGTAGTACCTACTGTTGTGATTGTGACAATAGGTAGATATGAGATATCTCTGGGGAGCTTTGATAATTAACTATTATTCATTCATATGATTAGTAGGTATAGTAATACATTTATGTTGTGTGTGGATGTGACATTTAATTTTTATTGACTCTACTACTAGGAAAGAACTTTTATGTACCTAAGTAATATCCGCAGTAAAACTTCGTAAATAGACGTTGCGTCAAATTAATAAATAATTACCTGCTAACATAGTTTGGTACAAAAAAATATATACTGATGGCATTTACATAATGTGGATCATTATTGGTAAAATGTAACTAGGTACCTACTAAAATGAGGTATTTTGTTACGTGACTGATGTTACGCCCATACGTTGCGAAATTTAATGTACTATATGTGGGTATATTGTTACGTGTCTGACGTTACGTTCCATACGTTGCGAAATTTGATATAATAAAATGAAGGGATGTTGTTAAGTGTCCGACGTTACGTTCCAGACGGCGCAAAAATTATTCGAATACCAGAGTCTTCTCAATGTTATTCATTAAATAGATGTGGGTGGAAGTGAGTGGACAGCTTATAGATTTGAAAGTTCAATTTTAGTTAACAAAGAAATATTGTTATTAAGGCTTACGTTGCTAAAAGCGTTTAGTGCGTTTTGACTAAGATTGGGTGGCTAAAAGAAAATTCAAAACTTTCATACTTAAAACTGATGGCTAAAATATTGTGGATCTCATTCACCATTTCAAAATATGCACATTTAGATTTAATAATCGAGTTAAAAATATAGAAGTTATTGATTTGAGTAGTCAATATTTACAAGCCAGTGGCGTTATAACTCACAATTTTCATACAAAAAAAAAAGCGATTTGATATTTCATAAAATAATACTGATTTGACTAGTAGGAAAATAGCCTATTCGCTCTTAGTTTTTAAATAGATATATTTTCCTGTAGAGCGCACTAAGTTTTGACACATCTTAGCTTATTTTAGTCAAAATTTGGTTAATCAGTGTTTGACACCGAATCGGGGTCTTGATATTGGCTGGGGTTTATTAATATAATGCTGGATGTTTATTAATATATCTAATAATTCTTATGAAATTGTAATTACTTCGGTTCTTCTAAATATTATTGACAATAATGAGTATGAATACTATGAATACCTGAAATATACGAACTAGTTTTATCTCGTGTAAAATATTTTGATGTTATCTTGCATAATACCGGTTAAATGCGATATTTTGGTTTTTCATAAATTTATATAGTCATCACAATAATACAAATACATGTCATCACTATTACCTATTATTACCTTAATTTAAATTAAAGTAAAATATTTTGATTAATACAAATACAAATATTCTTTATTGCACAAGAACATATACAAGTAAGACAAAGCAGAAGAAAAGTTATACAATTGGCGGCCTTATTGCTAAGGTAGCAATATCTTCCAGGCAACCAGACAGTAGGGAAAAGCTATAATAAAGATTAATAAATAATTGTTTGACTGATATATAATCATTGTTTAGTCTTAAACTGTCATATTCTTGAACTATCAAACCCTTGAACTGCCAAAGTATTGAACTGTTTTAGTCTTTAACTCTCTTTCTCTTGAACAGTCTCGCTCTTGATCTCTATATCCAATCTTGGTTTTATGTTAGTTACACTCTCTTTATGCCAAATGACTTTTGTTTTCTTGAACGAATTATATCGCTCTCGATGTCGAATCTTGGTAACTATACATTATCTCGATCTTGCTCTTGCTCTCGATCTCGAATCCTAATTTTATGTTACTTGTTTTTATGTAGAATTAAATGTGCCTTTAGTTTAATACTATTGTAAATAAGTTATCTTGCTCTCGATATCGAAACTTAGTTTTAGGTTAGTTGTTTTTATGTGTAAAACTAAATGTACCTTTAGTTTAATATTTTAGTTAAAAAGTTATATTGCTCTCGCTCTTGCTCTCGATCTGTAATTGAATCATGGAGACAGAATTAAATGCATTAATCTCGATCTCGCTCTCGAATGCATTGTCTCGCTCTTGCTCTCGATCTGTAATTGAATCATGGAGACAGAATTAAATGCATTAATCTCGATCTCGCTCTCGAATGCATTGTCTCGCTCTTGCTCTCGATCTGTAATTGAATCATGGAGACAGAATTAAATGCATTAATCTCGATCTCGCTCTCGAATGCATTATCTCGCTCTTGCTCTCGATCTGTAATTGAATCATGGAGACAGAATTAAATGCATTAATCTCGATCTCGCTCTCGAATGCATTGTCTCGCTCTTGCTCTCAATCTGTAATTGAACCATGGAGACAGAATTAAATGCATTAATCTCGATCTCGCTCTCGAATGCATTGTCTCGCTCTTGCTCTCGATCTGTAATTGAATCATGGAGACAGAATTAAATGCATTAATCTCGATCTCGCTCTCGAATGCATTGTCTCGCTCTTGCTCTCGATCTGTAATTGAATCATGGAGACAGAATTAAATGCATTAATCTCGATCTCGCTCTCGAATGCATTGTCTCGCTCTTGCTCTCGATCTGTAATTGAATCATGGAGACAGAATTAAATGCATTAATCTCGATCTCGATCTCGCTCTCGAATGCATTGTCTCGCTCTCGCTCTCGATTTCGACATGAGTCTTGTATATAATATCTCTTGAGCGTGTCTTGATCTTGTACTGTCTCTTGGACGAGTCCTGGTCTTGTACTGTCTCTAAGACGTGTCTTGGTCTTGTACTGTCTCTTGGACATGTCTTGATCTTGTACTGTCTTTTGGACGTGTCTTGATCTTGTACTATCTCTTGGACGTGTCTTGGTCTTGTACTTGCTCTTGGTCTTGCTCTCGATCTTGATCTCGCTTTCGATATCGACATGAGTTGTATATAGATTATATTCTAACGGTTTATGCAATATTACGGTGACATATATAATATCTCTTGAGCGTGTATTGGTCTTGTACTGTCTCTTGGATATGTCTTGATCTTGTACTGTCTTTTAGACGTGTCTTGATCTTGTACTATCTCTTGGATGTGCATTGGTCTTGCACTGTCTCTTGGTCTTGTATTGTCTTATGGACGTATCTTGATCTTGAACTGTCTATTGGACGTGTCTTGATCCTGGACTGTCTTGATCTTGTACTGTCTTTTAGACGTGTCTTGATCTTGGACTGTCTTGGTCTTGTGCTGTCTTTTGGACGTGTCTTGGTCTTTTACTGTCTGTAGACAGGTCTTGGTTTAAGAATAAATAAACTTAAAGAAACTATTTATTTCATAATAATAATTAATGGATTACACAAAATTAAAATACTTAATCTTATATTCGAATAAGATTAAGTGCGATTGAGAAATCAGACAAGACTATCCAACCATTATACATAAATAATAAATTATTAAATTGATGAGTCACTAAAAAGTTACAATGTAAACAGACGAATGTGAGCTAGTTACCTGGGCTGTCTTGGTTTTGTATTGTATTTTAGACGTGTTTTGATCTGGATTATTTTGTAAATTTTGGAATATTCAAATAATTGATTTCTCCATTTGCAGGGGCGCAAATGAGGGTCAGGATGGACGAATGTTAAGATGGGTGGTCGTAAAATTGTCAGTAAATATGTCGGATTATGGAGAAATAATTATTTTAATATTGGGTTAATGCTATAATAAGATTTTGATAATACCTATTTATATAATGTTTGGCTGAATAATGTCATTACCTGTGCCTGAGGTGAATTTAAAAAAAGTAAAGTGACAGTTAAAAAATGTCACTTCTTGCTGGATCGTGAAAATAAAAAGATGAGTATTTTTCTGTTATTTTATAAGAAATTATAGATATTTAGCCAAAAGAATGTGTATGGAATTGTTGGATTGAAGATTAAACACATTATTGCTAAATTACAACCAACTGTAAAAATGTCTAGAATAATTAGTCATTTAGAATAAACGTATTTTCAATGGGGAAATGGACACTTTTATTTACACTTTAGCTAGTTATCCTGAGTTATTAATCTAGTATTATAACAGTATGAAAAACTGTGAAAACAGCTGTCGCCAGTCGCACACATTCAAAGAAATACGTTGTATTTTCACTACACAAAAACGCTCGATGCTATTGGTTGCCCACAAATAGTTGAATAATATATCTATTCCACGTATTCTCTAGCGATAGACAAAGATAGAATAATAATCAATAATAATGTTGCCAACAAGAACATATTTTGCACAATTTTCGGGCTAACTTTTGTTTGAATGAAGCTCATCATTTTGCCCAATAAAAATAAGGGTAAGCACGCACTGCGATTTTTATTTGCAAAATCTGTGATGTATGATGTTGTATGAAGGTGCACGCACTTCGGTAAAAAATCGCGCGAGATGCCAAATACAAATGCGCGAATATTTCCGCGCCAGCGGCTTTTTTCCCGCGGGCAAAAACGCCTTGCGTGTTTACTCTTAGACATTTGACAGTTTTGACTTTTGTAATTTTTTGACATTTGACATTGAAATTTTTTTGACATTTGACATTTTTATGTTTGACATTTGACATTTTTGACTTTTGACATTTGTCATTTTTTACTCGTGAAATTTCACTCTCACCAATTTTTCATAACGCGCCTAAAGAAGTATAACTTACATTGTAAATTGTATTTGGAATCTCGCGCAAATATATTTTCCGTAAGTGCGTGCACCTGCATACAACTCTATACATCACATATTTTGGCGATTTTTTTCGCGCGATAAAATATCGCAGTGCGAGCTTACCATTATCAATTTACAAATTTGATTGGCAACCCAGACCAGGGATGTGGTAAAATTCTGTAAGTTATCGATAAAAGTCGTTCGTTTTACGAACACAAAAGTTAACAAGGATTTGATTAGAGCTATGTTTTTTGGGTGTTTAAAATTATTTTAGATGATAATTTTATTTCTGTATAAATAGTGTTAAAGTATTAGACTGATAACAACATATGATGATGAGTGGCACGCAGCTGACAGTTATAATAGTAAAGACAAGTTCCTATTTATTTTGGTGGTGTCAGCGACCGGAGTCAATTTGTATAAGAGGGTCATTTTTTTTTTCATATTTCGACCTATGTTCCTTGGGGAAAGTTGTTCAGGTTGATGACAGAAATCCACCCTTAAAATATTTGTACTTAATTTAAATAGGTATTATCAAAATCTTATTATAGCATTAACCCAATATTAAAATAATTATTTCTCCATAATCCGACAT
>JARACY010006279.1:0-17864 GCA_029255725.1 Scrobipalpa atriplicella
TTTCGCGGTTGTTCATTACAATTAGATTATTATTTTAAACGGGATTATTATTTTTATTATTTTCAAAATAATAATCTAATTGTAACTCTATCTCGGTTTCCCCTGACTATCAAAAATTAAATCCAATTTAAAAAAAGGATGGGTTCGTTCTGACGAAACAGACCCATCTAAAGTACTTATTCATCTAAATTTTTAAGATTCTCAATCTGGCTGTTGATAAGTAGCCTTTTCTACCTCGTTAGATAATGTGTATTACTATGTGTAGGTTTTTGGTAGATACATGCATACCCGACCAAGAAATGAAGGAAATGATCTAGTTACTCTGTACATAATGCAATGGTTCCGCTTGTAATAAATATAAGTAGGTATGTTTTTATTACGTGATTCATATTCATATGCAAATAAGATTAAGAAATTGCCTAAGTGCATTGAATAAGAGTATTATGGTTAGTAAGCAGAAATTGTTACATTTTAGGAAGGAAATGGGTGCCCAAAAATATACAGGGTGTAAGGGTTAGGATAAACTGGTAGGGGTTGCTCAGTCAAGTAAACTGAACAACTTTTACTTTCAGGAAATTAAAAAAAAATTGGTACCAATATACAATACAAATTGTCAGATCGAGGTGGTAAATTTTTATGGGAAATTGGGGAACTCAAATAATTTACCTTTCTTGAAAGAATTTATTTGTGAAAATTTTTAAGTTTCGTTGACAGAGCGAGCAAACTCTATCAGTTTGCAGATATTCAGTCCTTATATTTTATGGTTAAAATAGACATTATAATACCATGGACGAAAATATACTATTTGTCTATGATTATACTGAAAAAAAAAAAAGCGTTTCTAAACTTTAACATTATACTTATTGCATGCCAATTCGAACACAGCCATGAGTGAATTGAATCGATATCGAGCATGTGTGCAATTAAGTCTTATCATATAATTGGCTACTTTCCAACTAGTCAAATCTGCAACTTATTATGAAATGTCAAAAACGCTATAATGTATGAAAATAGTGAGTTATGACGTCACATTTTACTAAATATTGACTACTCAAATCAATAACTTAGGTATATACTTTTAATTCGATTATTAAAATCTAAATGAGCATTTTTTTTTGTGATGAATGAAATCCACAATATTTTTAGCCATCAGTTATAAGTATTAACGTTTTGAATTTTTTAACCTACCCAGTCAAGTACCCAATTGTCTATTTGTCGAGGCGTGCAAAGCTATGTAATCGTTACATTAGTTATTTATTAGTTGAAAGAAGGTAACAAACACAATGTAAGCTAAGCAATTTATCAATACCGGTCTATTAAGACAATACAGGGTTTAAAAAAAGTATTGTTTTCCTTTAAACCTCATGTTCTACTGATGATAACAAACAACTTTTGCAAAGCACAACAATTTTAGCTCAAAATATAATTTCGCATTGTCCATACAAAATTGCAGAGGAGAGCATATTTGTATGGAAGAGGCAATTATTTTCTTTTGAGCTTAAAATTTTTGTGCTTTGGGAAACTTGTTTGGTATCATCAGTAGAACACGTGGTTTTAAGGAACGCAGTACATTTTTTTACACCCTGTATAATCGTACGTACATAATTGCAGATTACGTTCCACTCATTGGCGCTGGTAATATTAAACTGTTATAGAGTAAACCGTAGGATCTCCATGTGGGACTGAGATTGATCAATAAAAACATAGGAAGTGGCAGCTTGGGCTCACGACATCATCATCTCCTACCCTTTTCCCGTATTTCACGGGATCAGCTATCTTATCTAGGGGATTGAACAAGGGCACTGGATTTTACACAGAGCGACTGCCATCTGACCTCTGCAGCCCAAAAAGAAAAACAGATCCAATCCTAGATAAGGCTTTTTGACAGGTTAGTGGATCTGACATGGCTTAATCGGGACTTCTCTTTGACCGGGACCAACAGCTTAACATATCGTGCCTTCCGAAGCACGGAAAAGCTCGAGATATTTTACCACTACCGGTCACCCATTCAGCGTGGCCTTGGCGATGATTGCTAAACATTAGTTATCGAAATGAATAAGCACTAACCACTTTACCACGAGTCGAGCCGACAGTGAACCAGGGCCGTCTTAGCACATTTGCCGCCTGTAGGCTATTCAAATTTTGCCGCCCCCTCAACCCATCCCATCCGGCTTTACCTCAGCCGTTTTTTTTTTTGGCCTGGCCTGAAGGTATAGTATTAGGTGGTCCCACCCTCACCTATGTCGCAAACAGTCTTACATCCGAACCTGTCGTCGGATGTCGTCAATTGTATATACGGATGTCGTCGTTTGTCGTCGAACCGATGACTTGACGACAAGCTCGAATACATAAAAATATCGCAGACTGTTTTCGACATGGGTGTAAGACGACCAATATTATTACATATAACACAATAATAATGATAAAATATACACTATTAGGGTTTTGATTTCAGCCAGAAACTATTATTTATTTATTTTTGGCGAATTTTGCCGCCCCCCAAAATCTGCCGCCCTAGGCTTAAGCCTACTCAGCCTAGTGGATAAGCCAGGGCTGCAGTGAACTCTCAAAATTTCTCTGAGTCAGATTCTTCTTTGCTGGAAGGGGATCAATAAGCTTCTTTTCCCAGTTACCTATACTGTAAAAGTCAGCCATTGGTGTGTTGTATAATTAGGCTGCCTAGGTTACCTTAGTCTAGGTACAGCTTCATGGAGGCGAAACTGTTGGCGTGACAAAATAATAATATTATTAAACTCTTGTAATAATGTCCGGTTTTATGTCCGGGTAATTAAACCGTTTGTTCGTACACTTTATTGCCTATAGGTATTCTTAAAAAAACTTAAATATACTATAGTACTTACTTAACGATCTTAATAAATTGTTTTTAACGATTATCATAAATAACTGTCGACTGCCTACACCCGTTTCATTGTAAGTGTTCGTGCCAAATGATATTAAGGCTCAATTTATTCAACAGTGTTGGACATATTTATTAAAATTATATAACACCGTATTTTAAAGTGTTGAGCAACACAATTGCATCGTTTTTTCGGTGGCCTCGCCTAGGTCTTTGGGTTTGTAGGTCAGTTAATTAGGTGGAACTTAATTTTTATCTAGATTTTTACCTATTTCATAATAATAGTAAGTAATTACTACATAGATATGTAGAAAAGTTTCAAGCTTGTGTTTGCAATTTGCAAAAAAATATTGTTAGCGCCATCTATGTTGCTTGAAAAACATTACAGCAACGCCATCTATCGTACGGTAAGAAAAGTTCTTGAATCGCGTGTTTTTCTATTCGCCGACAGAGGGTTTTATAACATTAGTACTGCTACTCGACAATAGATGTCGCTGTATTCTGCGATTGGGCTATAAAAAGATAGTATTTATTTTCTGTTGTGCCTCGAAGTTTTATAATATTATATTATTTTCTGTGCGGTTTTATGAATTGAAAATCTAATTACATACCTAGGTGCTTTTAAATTCTAGTTTATTGCTTTCAAAAGAATTAAGATTTATCTATTTTATTTGCATGATTGACTGATTGTAAATGATAAAGTCTGAAACTGTTTTTAAATAGGTACCTAATTCATTATTAGAAAGATCCAGACAAACATATAACATAGGCTTTTCTTCGTACTGCGCTAGGGGCTAGGGCGCTAGCAAATATTTTACTATTAATTCTTTCGATACTGTAAAATTAATAGGGATTTCAAATTAGGTTTCAATTAAACAAATAAAGTTTTTCTTTTTAATATTTATTAAGTACATATTCTAGTAGGTAATTCACAATACAATAGACTTAATATTTTAAACCACAAAATATAGTCCATAAGAATATCTATTTACACCATTTTAACTCTAATTACGTTCTAGCACTAGCAAACACTAAGAGTATTTCGATATAAATAGTTCACAGTCTTTTAGTTCGTTCTGACTGAGTTCACATCACACACACACATAAAATTAGTCTTTTAAAGCACTTACAATAATTTACAAGCTCTAGGCACATCGAGCTTCAAAATTCCGCAGTAATTTGAAAACAGAACACTAACTTTTTAATTTGAACGCTGCGGCGGCGTGGGCGCAAATGGGAACGCGACTTTCTAATCTCTTTCCTAGCAGTTTTTAAGATTTCTTTGGGAGCTCTCGTCATAACGCTAACCAATCCTCTTTGATCATATCCGAGCCTTTTTCCCCAATCATTATTACGGGAGCGTTGGGATTCCCGCTTATAATAGTCGGCATTATACTAGCGTCCACGACTCTAAGGTTGGCAACCCCATGGACGCGTAACCTCGGGTCAACGACCGCGTCCTGGTCATGTTTAGGACCCATCTTGCAAGTCCCAGTTGGATGATAGATGGTGAACGTGAAGTGTTTGATGCAGCACTCCCAATACTCATCACTGAACAGAACATGGTGCTGACAGCCTGGCATAGGAATGTTGTGAGGACGAGACCCGTAGCGCTGGAAAGCAGTAGTATTTGACAAAGCCATGGCTATCTTGATACCTTCAGTTAGGACTTTGATGTCTTCCTTATAAGCGAAGTAGTTGGGCTCGATCGAAGGTGGAGTGAAAGGATTCTTGTTACGAAGTTTCACCCAGCCAGAACTTTTCGGACGAAGCAACAGAGGCAATATCGTCCATGTTTCAGCGTCTTCTATTGGCTTATAAACGGTGTTGTAAACTCTGTCTCGTAGATTGAGGATTCTTCTAATCTGTTCTCCTCCATCAGAGTTGACAGAGCTGGGTGCGAAGTGGAACTGAATGTCCGGCCAGTTGCCCGAAGTGGGAGCGTACTTAGTGTTGACGAAAGCCAACCCTTCCACACCTTGAGTCGTCAGTGGACCTTTCTCGTACAAGATGTAGTTCATAGCCACAGCGAAAGTCTGGAAACGGTCTTTCTTGAATGTCACTGGCTTGTTGACGACGAAGGTTAGTCCACCGAGACCTACATGATCCTGTAAGTTGTGACCTACTTTTAGATTTGCTACCAATGGTATACCATGCTCTTTCAAATGATCTGCCGGACCAATACCACTTAGCATCATAAGTTTAGGCGTCATGATCGCTCCGGCTGACATAATAACTTCCCTCTTTATCCTAACCTTCTGTTTCTGTCCGTTGCGTATAAACTCTACTCCGTAAGCCTGTTTTTTGACTGGATTGATCAGAATGCGAGTGACTTGAGCTCCCAGTGCGATATGTAAGTTTTCCCTGTTTCGAACTGGTCGGAGGAAGGCTTTGGCGGTGCTGCATCGGCTGCCTCGTCGCATCGTCGCCTGAGTTAACATGAACCCGGTCTGTTTCTCACCGTTTACATCCCTATTCTCATATCCAAGCTCCATACCGCCTTTTAAGAAAGTCACTGATAGTGGCGTTCGCCACGGAGCTTCCTGAACAGTCAGATATCCTCCAGCAGAATGATACGGCGTGTTCACTAAATACGGGTTGCGATTGTCTTCGGATTTCAAGAAATAAGGCAGCACTTGATCATACGACCAGCCTTCATTGCCAATCGCCTCCCAAAGATCGTAGTCGTTTCTATTACCACGGACGTAGACCATGGCATTAAGGACGCTGCACCCACCGAGGACTTTGCCTCTGGGCCAGTTGCAGCGGTCCCCGTTCATAGCCAGACAGTACGACCTGTTATTCGACGGGGTGGTCTGGAACTTCCAGTCCATTTCGGACAGCTGGGTGTAACCGGCTAGAGCTGGTATGTCGGATATCTCGGTTTCATCTACTCCGGCTTCAAGCAGCAGGACTGTCCAGTTGCCGATCTCTGAGAGGCGCGATGCCACCACCGCGCCCGCAGACCCCCCGCCCACTATCACAAAGTCGTACAGCGGTAGCACCTGGAAAGAGAATAAAATTATGATTATTGCCTGATAGTGTAGGATGAATCGCTGACAACAAGGCATGGTTCTTAAGAATTGACCGACATTTAGTTTTATATTATGGCTCATCATAGAGAACAGATCATGGACGTAGATGTCTGGATTGGCGAGGCGGTGATGGGCGATGAAGCCAACCTCGCCGGCGCGCCTGCCGAGCGTGGCGAGTGCTTACCGCGTTGACGTCCGTGATGTAGGACTCCGGGTCGAACTGCTGGTATCTGAAGTAGGTGATCCCGAGTGCCAGCAGCGGTATGAGCCCCAGCACCGTGATGGGCGAAGGAGCCAAACTCGCCAGCGCGCCTGCCGCCTCCATCCTCCCCACAACACATCTACCACTGCAACATAAAAATAACCATAGTTTGACACAGCAGTCTAGAAGATGAACTAAAATTCTTACAACTGGTAACACGACTGATCTGTCGATCTGTGGCCTACAACGCTTTTAAGTGGCTTCAAGATACAGGCTGCTGACATGGGTCACCCTTAACAGGCAGCCGATTAAATGTTGTCGTCATTGTCATTGAGTTGGCATCGCAATCATCGCATTGATGTGGTGAAGTGATTTGAAGAAAGTCATAGATTATTTGATAGTTTTCACCGAGTTTTGTTTAATTTGCAAGACTTTTAAGCGTGACGTGAAAGCTCTGGCAAACACCTTAACTATGATTACTCAATCTCAAAGTTTACTTACCCCTAATTACTAAACTTAAGTTTGGGAAGTCTCCCTTTTATATCCAACTTTCTATCTTCTTCCTCTGCTCGTCTTCAGACAAGATCTTGGGGGTGTAATTCCTGATCCCCGCCTTTTTTTGCGTCGTATTCTGCGCTTTCTGAGCCTGCTCTGCGTCGTTGAGGTAACTCTTCAAACGTTCGCTCTTAATGTCTTCGCTGTCGTCGTAGAGTTGCAGCTTGTAGCGTTGTTCCTTAGATATCTTGACAGGTTTGTAGATCTCTTTGTTCACGTCTTTGTAGTGGTCGTTTTTGTACAAGGAGGTGCAGTAGTACTCGCTCTTAGAGGATCTGTCGGAGCGGCATTCGTAGGTGCTGGAGCCGCTTCTGTAGCCGCTGCTGTCTGTGTTGTCGCTCTTGAAGCTGTCTCCACTTCGCCTGGAAATGAAATAACATCACATTGGTATGCAATTTAACTGCCTCTGTGGTCTAGTGGTCTAAGCTGTGGGCTTACGATCCGGAGGTCCTGGGTTCGATTCCCAGGGGGGGAACACAAAGTTGATATGTGTCAATTTATCACTTTGTGAGGTTTTCCCCAGTTTGGTTAGGACATTGCAGGCTGAATCACCTGATTGTCCGAAAAGAAAAAAGAATCCGTGCTTCGGAGGGCACGTTAAGCCGTCGGTCCCGGTCGCTGTCTTTGATAGTGGTCGATACTGAAACCATGTCAGAGGCCTATAGCTGTGCTACTAGGCGGTTTGAAAACTCTGACACCAGGGTTTATCGGGTCGTTGTTCGACTCGAAAATCCACTCGCTAAGAAGAAGAAGGTATGCAATACAAAGTCTATGACTAATTTAGTTCAGGCACCCTTTTTGGTTGTATAAAGCCTCCTCAGATCAGGTGCATCCATCTTTAGGGGCTATCCTATTGTAATCGGTCGGACGATGGTGCGGTACAATTTGACCGTGGGACGAAAATATATGCGTCCAAATGCGTCGCATGGTAGCACGATCTTCAATAGGACATGCAATAGATCTCTCGCTCGTCGGGCGTCCTGTACTGGATGGGATCCTCGTATTTGTGGTCCCGGGGGTCCCGTGACGTCACACTAGCCTTGGTTAGAAAGAGACAGTGACTAACCTGATCCTATGCCGCTTGTACTCCCTCTCCCGTTCGTCGGGGGTCCTGTACTGGATGGGGTCCTCGTATTTGTGGTCCCGGGGGTCCCGGTAGCGCCGCGATGACGTCACACTAGCGGGGGAGGGGTACGACTGTTCTTGGCCCATCGTGCGCAAGCGCCGAGCGCTCTTGATACTGTTTTCTGAAATGATGGAAAGGAAATAATAATAATAATAATAATAATAATAAAATTGTTTATTTTCTCACAAATCTTATACTAACTTAGTATCTAAAATACAAATATATAAAATTTACTATTGAGTCTACAAATTATAGAATTTTTCCGAAGTGTGAGACTGGTGCCTAAACTAGATATAGAAATACCTGTACTATAGGTCACCAGGCCCTATTCGTGCAATAACTATAATTGACCCAGATAATCTAATAAGTACAACATAATGAAATTATACTAAACACAATTTTACTATAATTAACACCTAAGTAATGAAAATAAATGCTGAGTGCGCACTATGCGCAATCATAATCGGTCGAACGTAATTGTCGGTCCTCAGCACTTTTCCTCGCCGGGCATGTCTCGTCACCTGTTTTATGAGAACTGGGTTTATTAAAGCGCTTGCATGTAGCACATTTTGCTGGTTCATCCCGTTTTGGACAGTCCTTAATCGAATGCCCAGAACATCCACAGTGTCCACATGTGAGGTCAGTATCACGGCAATATTTCGCTGAGTGCCCATATTGCTGACACTTGTAACATCTAGTTACAAATGTATAGTCCATTACTGGGCATGAAGTCCAATGTACATAAATGCGACTTTGCGGTATTATAAGTTTCCTTAGCTCAGCAGTCACTTCTAGAATAAAGTTGCAGTGATTGTTGTCCCTTTTTCCTGATTTATGGCTGATTCTTATGGAGTCCAAAAACTTTTCGCGCTCAAAGTTCAGGTGCCTATCAGCTATATTTTGTTCATACAAACAATCAAGAACTTCTTTGTCGGGCAGGTCAGAGGGGACGCCTAAAAGTATGATCTTAGGTCTTCTTTTGGCTCTTTCTTCAACTTTCAAGCCAGAAAGTGCTATGCTTTCGTTCTTCTTCAGCTTTTCGAGATCATCCTTCCGTTCCGAGCTGATGATAACTCCACCATTTTTTGTGTTCCAAACGCCACGGATATGCAGTTTTAGTTTAAATAACATTAATTTCTTTATTTATACTACTTGAAATTATAAAAAGAAATTAGATACATATTTGCTTTTTTAAAATGAATTCGCAATTTTCAATTAAGTTATGGAGCAAGTCAAATGTTTAGAAATTGATTATTTCAAGCGTCTATTTGTTGTAATGTAAAGTCAGCTAAAGATTAGAGTAGATAATATTTTATTTTAAAAATCATTATCATCATTAATTTAATTAAATATTCAATATATAATTTAATGTATTGTGTTACGTTATATTTATTTTTCTTTTCTTGATCACAGGTAATTCAGGATTATGGAAAAAATATTCACCAACTACGGTATTAAACGAAACATAAACGGTGTAAGTAGCCACAGCGTCTTACAAGCCCAGAAAATACAAAGAAAACCAAACAATCATAATAATATGATTAAATTAAACCACGTATGTACAAACTATTCATTATCTACGTAGCAACTATACGATACGACCTATTTTTAACACACCATGTGGAGATCTCTACAAAATATTATCGGGCACGTGGTCACACATGGGTAAGTATTGTTAATCCCAAGTCCTAACCACTGATCCTAACCCAATAATATTTTAGTTTAAATTATCAGCATCATAGGACCTAACTCTCTTATTTATAAGAAAGTACGTCATATGTAAGAGTGCACATTTGATTTTTATATAGGGTGTTTAAAATTGGCCAAAAACAGCGTCAGATATTCGACAAGCAGGTCTGCGATAGATTGACCTGCAAGCGAGTGGGGCGTAATCACAGAGATTCATATCCGAGCTCATCACTCGCTGTTCAGTCGAGTCAGTTAAGACCCTCCTGATGGCACCTTTGCAATGATCGCTCGGGGAACCTATACATTTGCCGTGAACACAACGATACCGCGTTTTAGATACTAACAGCGACATCTGTGATTCTTTTGCGGATACGGAGCCGCCAGCTGGTCGATGACCTTGGCCGGGCGTTCCGTTATAGATAATCAGCTCTGTATTCATTCATAGTAATTCATACTGTGAAGTTATTTCACACACTCAACGATCATTCTTATAATTATTATCTGTAAATGTGTTAATTGAATCGGTGGCGACTGCAGTTTGATTACATACATATACAATACACATTAACATTTGCTATTAAATTTCCTTAAAATTGTCATTAGTGTGAGCAAGTGTTATTTAGTATTTTTCAGAATTATTTTGTCTTGATTCAAAAAGACATTTCTCTACCATCGAATTTTAATATTAAAGCAAAAATTTGCTTCGAAACCCAGTTTAAAATCAAGCTTCGAATTACAAATTAATTAGTGTCAGTAGGTCGGGCAGCGAACTTTAGGCCGAACGAAACCAAAACCTTGGGCCGAGAGAAATCACCCAACAGGTTATAGTGGCCCGACCACTTGCACTGCGATAGACATATTTCTACAAACAAAGCTCAGCTTGTACTATTATCCTACTATTATCTATTCTATGGCTGAACTTAGCTGTTCTGAATAGAGTTTATGTATTGTAACAGCATGCTTTACACTTGATACTCATCTCAATGTTGGATACTTTGAAAGTGTCATAGTTATTTGATGCTAAAATGCAACTTTATCCTAACTTATGCTACTTCTATTATAAGTGCGAACTCTTTTGCATTTTTATAATACTAATACTTATAAAACATTTTTTAAATATTTGTTATCATTTTACGGCTTAATCATTTTGATTTTGACGTAATATAACGTAGAAATAGCATAAATAATTGATAAAGATGAATATTATTCCCATTTTCTGGCCGTAATATTTTGAATGTTGTGTTAATAATGAGGTTTAAGATAAAACATTTTTATACTATGCTCATTATACTTTCTACATATAAAAAAAAATACAGCCATTTGTAGATTTTGCAATTTGCGTAAATTTTCACCTTTTATTGCATTACTTAATCTAGTTTGTGGTCAAAATAGAGATTAATATTATAAAACATTTGTTTTAAACAAATTAGGTGTGTTGTAGGAGAAACGATAAGTGAAAATATTTTTGGCATCATTTTATTATCCTTATCAATGTCATAAATGTATGATAGTAATTTATGTTTAGTGTCAAAGTATACGAGCAGTCAAGTCAAGAGGTTTTCTGATCTTTCCTAACAAGGTGTATGTTATTCTGCAACTATGTTATTTGTACACAGGTTTCACTCTCAAAAGTGCTAAAGTGTAGCGTGGAGTGATAATTTGTGCCAGACCAGCTGTTAAGACGGCAGCCATGCTTCGGACGCTCTGCGCTGTACAAATGTCACTTTTATGTTTAAGAAAGCGTCTTACAAGGTAACGCTCTATGGCCAACCAAGGTCGGTAAACAAGGATTTCGTTGGAGTATTAGAAATAGATCACTACGCTAGTAAAGTATACAAAACATACAAAAAACATAAATTTCAGCAAAGCTGCGATACTTTTGAAAAAGACGTGGTTAAAAAAAAGTTTTTTTTTTATTGATTCCGATATTTTTTATCGCTTGCTTGCAAATGTCACAATCTGCAATTTGTTGCCAAAAATAACCTAAATATTGGTCTAGATTTTGACCAAAATGGGTAGGTATCTTAGTAAAAGGCGTAATGGTACTAAATAGTTGCGTAAGGTGAAAGTAGGAATTCAGCAGATGTTAATAGCAATGAACATTCAACAACAACTAGACTATCAAATCACGCAAACCTTGGCACAAACATGTGATGGATCATGTTCACAATAATGAGCATGGTGTAAAATTTTTTTTAGAAAAACATATAAAAACATCCCCTTTCTCCCTCCCTTCTAGCGACAATTTAATTGTATCATTGCAGTATTGGTAACTCCTTGAAAAAATATTCGATAACATTTATTGAATTTACAAAATAAGTCACAATGATAATCCGTAAGAACCGTGTAAACATGAATACAAAATTGTATGATGGGGCTAATCTGCTGTGACTAAAGTTAGCGTCCCTAAACACCGTGGATAAGTTGCTTACTTAGTTATTGTACCTTATCTTGTACAGAATTGACAAAGTGGCATGTAAATTACTTGTGAACATATAAATAACTGCTATGTAAGTCATAGGTCATAACATCCGAAGGTCATAAATCTCAACTATAGAATTCGGGTCGGATAGTTTTGCAATAAACATACATACCTATAATCACGCCTTTATCCCTAATGGGGTAGGCAGAGCGTCAACGATCTAAACAAAGATCCGCCACGTCTCACATGTTTTGAGGGTTATTTTAGATAGATTTGCATATTGCTATAATGACAGATTGTCAGCCCATCGCCTAAATTACAATACTGAAACCCTCAAATCCCTTAGCTGATTTTTACAGCATGCCCGGGAGGAGATGCAGCTGGCACATTCTATGTTTTTCTATCACTCCCAGTCCAGCATGGAAGTCTAAATATTATGTTTAAAGATTGTAACCATAGTGTAACTACTGATTTCTGATTTGATTTCTTCGTATTTTCCGCCGCTCATGTCTAAAGAGAAAATATAAAAGAGTATAAAAGGTACGAAGTTTGCAAAAAAGCTTAAAGCTCAGTAAAAATGTTTGTGTTGAGCAAATGCATTCTCACGCTCCAGTGGACTTTAAAGTTAGTCATCTTCAGGGTTGTAAAATAAATATAAACATTTAGCATGTAAATGTATCGCAAACATGCTTTCTTTATTATCATTTAAAAAAAAGTTTTTTTTTTTAAATTGGCATGACGCGGTTTGCGCATTGCCACCATCAAAACTTGGGAAACGTTTTACAAATTAAAAGGATTTGTTGTGTACAAGTTAGTACCTAGTATGGAAGATGACTCTTGTTTTGCATAGATATACAACGTGTAACATAAAGGGTATATGCATTGTGAAATGTGTGAATCTACCCATGAAACTGAACAACTTTCCCTAAGGAAATAAGGTCGAAAAACGAAAAAAAAAATTTGACCTTCCATAAAAAATGCATCAGCTGATAGCGCATTTAGTATGGGAAGTCAATTTTTTTTTTCGTATTTCGACCTATGTTTCTTTGGAAAAGTTGTTCAGTTTCATGGGTAGATTTACACATTTCACGATGCATATACCCTTTATGTTACACGTTGTATATTTACTTGACGTGACAACTTGCGAAAGGAAGATGGTTTGATTGCAGCATTGTGTTTCTGAACTATAATTTCTTCAAACTATTCTTATTGTGGTACTGCTACTAAATAATAGTTAACTTCGTCCATTGCAGTTGCAACTTCCACCGCAAAATTATTGTCATCATTCTTAACGTTACGTACTAGCTTCCAATCTGCAGCTTTATCTGCATTGATATTTTAGATTTTTTGAATATTAAATGAACTAGTATCTCTCTTGGTAATATTTTGGCTTACACCACCCAGGTGTATATTTTTGAATGGATTCAGCAGTTCCGGCAATAAACATACAAACAGTCAAGAAAAAGAGAAGTGTAGATACAAACTGCCTCTGACACAATACGGCCGTAGAGAGCAACACTAAACTAAACAGAGCACATCGAAAGAATTCAGACCATTCGGAATTTATCTCGAATGTTCCATAAGCAGGTTCTCACTAATTGTAGTAGAAGATGATGAAGATGCAAGATAAACTTCAGAAGAATCGTAGGAAACAGTAACCTTTATAACCATGACCGGAAATTATGTGAATTATACGACAGTGACATAGAATAGAGTCTTATAATTAAGATTCCAATTGCTTGAATTGCTCGTAGAATCAGTCATTACAGTATTTATTTCAAGCAACGCTTCATCCAGTGTTATATCATTGGTTATTTAATAATAATCGAAATTGCTGCTTATTTCTTCGGCTTCTTCATAACTTTTACAATTATAGTTTCTATCATACGAATTTTGCATTCAAAGTAGCCGTTACAGCATTATAATCAAGGTACCTAGTATGATCTAGCAAAGACATTCTTCTGTATAGCTCTATTATTCAAATCTATATTATTTTCTTGGCCTCTAGGATATTCTTTGCTTGTCAGCAGATTTTGTTTTGAAATATCAAAGGTCTAACGCAACAACTGATGGGTCTTGTGGTTTTAGTACGTTGCTTTCCATCGTTACATAGACTCCTCATTTGTTTACCGCATATATATACTACACTGTAAGAAGCTAAACTCTTAGACCCATTATATATCTTCAAAGGAATGGCCGTTGTGTTGACAATTTATTGCTCAGCTGATACGACTGGTTAGGTTAGATAACAACTTTCTTCGTAATGGTGGCCATCTTTCCTTGTAGACCTTGCAATTCTGGTCTGGTGTCACTTGTATATTTACTAGCTATGCCAATAGGTATACATATCGGCTGGATTTGGTGGGGCGGATCTGTTAAAAATGAGCTGTTGAGATGGTTGTTCTATTAATTCTATTTTCCATTTTGATAAAAATGTTGCTTTCAGTCAAATGATTGAGTGACTTGATTTCGTCAAGTGAAAAATTCCGTTCACTTTACTCTAAATTGCTTCTAACAATAAAGCTTTTTGCAGTCTATTTGCACTTTTATGGGTCTTAAGACTTAGTTCTCCAATCTTCCAGAATATCCCAGAAGCGACATTCTTTGGTCTGTTCTGTCTGCACAGGAAACGTTGTTACGTATTGTATACTCAATGCGTTTGTCCTGGCTGCGGGTTCTGCCGATTTAATTTTAATTTGTTTAAGACAAGATTTATATGGTTCTTTTCTTGCGCGTTAACAGTTTTCAAGACTTTTAGCTCTCCAACCTTCCAGAATATTCCAGAAGCGACATTCGATGGGCGTTGGGTCTGCAGTGTTGTTACGTATTGTATACCCACTATGTGCGTGCAAGGTGCGCAAGCGCAGCGGACGGTGGTATAATTTTCCGGCGCGCTCACCGTTATACCAAGAGCACCACGGTTGGCTTCCTGTCGCACTAACTGTTTTGCTGTGTTTTTGTTTGAGGCAAATGGACAGACATCCACCTGATTGTTTGAATAAGTATATTTACTTTCTCAAATGAACATTACCGGAGATTAGACCAAGTTGACTTCCTGTCGTATCTACTAACTATATTTCTTTTATTTTACGCCTGATGGCTATATATTTATTGTATCCATGGACATTGCCGGAGAATAGCCCTTCAATTCAAACCATAGTGCCTTCAGCTCTCCCTTTCAGAATGTTCAGTATCTCTAGACGCAAGTATCTTAATTCAGTTAATTAGCCGTAGCTAGGAGTTTTGAAAAGAGTTTTGTTGAATCATCGTTCGGTATAAATGTAATGAAATGATATACCTACATATACATAGATTATATTTATTTCGAGCAAATAAACAGCCGAAGCTTTTATACAGACTAAACTTAATTTCAAATTGTTGAGTCGTCCCTGCCATCGGTATATAATGTACTAAAGCACGCGAAGTCAAGGCTCATAATAACAAAGCGATTATAACTAAGAATAATATTGAAGTAAAGTTTGCAACCAAGACAAACTGCGAGTTGCAAAATAAAGGTGGGTATGTGTGAAACTGTGAAGTGGTAGCTAGTCTTAGTTAGTATGTAGTTAGTGGTCCTTCGACATTCTTAGCCGTGGCTCAATACTATTAACTTAATCTTAGGTATATCAGGTATATCATTTTGCCGGACTAGCAACCGATTGCCAAATTATTATAATTATTGAAAATTTCCCTGTATTGCTAATAAATGGTGTTTTACTGGTTCGTTAGTCATCGACGCGACGTCCCCGAATATTTATTGCAAAATTACTAGAATGTTGTTAACCTTCAGAATGCAACTACCTCAAAGGTTGGGGTCTTTATAAAAATATTTTTTATATTGATTTCCTGAAAGAAAAATCCTTATTTTTTTAAAGTTCTGTACAGTTAATATGTTTGTTTTTCGACCTCGATGTCCCTGTTCCGTACCTTCACATTTCCTGCTTTTTAACTCTAAAATATTCTGCTTTTTTGTTCTTTAAACTGCGAACAATTTTGAACAAACATGCACATTATGAACCGACTGTGAAGAATATAGAATGGATCGATTTGCATGAGGACAAAGGGTATTTGAATCTAGACTAACACTGGAAGCATTCTCAATACATGAGAAGAATGATAATGGAAAACATTCGGCTGTAAATGTGATATTTGTATTCTGTTCTGATAATCGTGAAGTAAATAAGGATGTTGATAATATTGAAGTTTTATAAGATTCCTATGATAATACTAATTTAAAGATATAAAGGCTAGAAACTAAAATAACATGTTTATTTTAAAGTGCGATTTTGTACTAAAGCTTACAAAAGCCAACAACACCCAGATATATCTTTTGTCGTATCTTATACCGACACCGTTCCGTTTACTTTCAGATGGGTCATTGGGGTCATTTGCTCCTTGCATTTTAGAATAAATAGTTTCACCATTGTCACATTTTATTTGTTCTCTGACCCTAATGGTAGGCACTGGTTTAAAAAAAACTGTTAGGTCCAAAATCCTCTTACCTCATTTCTCCTATTTATTGACCTATCGATTTTAACTGGCATATTGAATAAAGCACAGTATTTTTAAATTGTTTCCTACTCCTTGTCAGGTCAATGCGACTACGTGGTTGCTATCTAAAATTATACTTTGTGTCTTGATATTATGATTTAAAACTAACTAAATCCCTATTAGACCTGATGGGGACAGGTTTTTGTCATATTCATATCTTTAAACTGTGTCAATATCCAGTTACTTTATCTCAATTTGACGTGCATTGAGGTTGAATAAATGCTAATTTGATAATCTCTAGCACGAAAGAGGTGTTATGTAATGCTAAAGTGGGACAAATTAGTACCTTTGACATTCTTTGTGTCTACGGGTCATTTTGAGTCATGGTATTTGTCAATTATTTGTTTATTTATGATTGGGCTTTATTCAATACATCTGCACACCATTTCTATGCTAATGTTTGAAGACTATGAGTTTCATCCTTAAAAGCATATGTTGTAAAAGTGCTGTTGCATGAATGAAGATTTACAAATGTTACATCAATAATCTGAGTTATTCATAGATGATCTTCAAAAGAATTGTTGAGTTCTATTATTCTACCAATACATATCTTAAAATCAGTCCTACCATTTGATGACATCATAAAATCAATAACTGATTCCTGTCACAGCTATCATCGCAAAGACTTCCGTTCCAACATCCAATCAGGAATCGAACGTGCGACCGCTCACGTCACTGCCTCATTAATTCTCGATCACACTCGGACAGCACCAAGTGGGTTGGCGACTGTGGCTGCAATACAAAGTGTTCCGAAGCTGGAAGTATGTCGGTCGAAGCCTACGTGAGCTGGTATCGAGGCCATTGAAGCCAGTTTTAGGGTGCGTTGCGTGCTGATGAGTGCATTGCGGCTTTCAGCTATAAAAGGAGCGGTCATACACGAAGAGAAAAGCCATTGAACGACATACGTGTAAGCCATCAAGCGACCAGTTGATACAATTCTTCGACTATAAACTGTCAGGCAAACCATTGCTCTATATGGGCGTCCTTTATTTGGAGGTTATTTGGCTGGCGGGTTGACTAGTGCAGTGCAGGTTATTTACATTCTCTGGAAATTCTGCTGTCTATTTTTTGAATTTAGTAGATTTTTACGATATCTGCAGGTAGAGAGGGGGTAATGCTATTCAAATTAGCCCGACATCACAACACAGGGACAATGAAACTCTTCAGCGATGATCACTATATCTCCGATATCGCTTCAGGCTGTTCAACCTTTATAACTTTGGACTTTTAAGCTAGGCGTGTCCATTTTATCATTGTCGAAACGTCACTAAGGTTGACAATAGCTTGTCTTCCTCTATTGACGCAAGTGATTGATTAGGCACTGTCCACTGGGAGAAAGCTGATGGTTCGTCTGCTGCGTGCGGAGTGGCGTAACGCCGAATCATGGCCGACACCACGACACTCTCAATTTCTATTGACATGTGCAT
>JARACY010006280.1:0-17861 GCA_029255725.1 Scrobipalpa atriplicella
TTGGTTTCTATTAAATTACTCAAATTACACTGACATACAGGAACACAAATTATTTTTAATTTTTAAAAAGTTATGTACGAACTGGCTGGTTTTAAAAAAGAAACTATTATTTTTTCATAATTTTCCCGCCCGTCGCCTAAGCGCGCGTTTCCGCCGGCGTTCGATTTTCGAATAACGATTCAAGATGGCCACCGGCTGAATGACACGATAATATTCTAGTGATGCGGTAACGCGACTGAAAATATATCGACATAAAAATATCACCACACCTTTTTACAGGGTAATATGTTATGAATTATCATTATTTGGGGATTAATATACGCTAGACAAAAATACACAAAAAAATACATACATACATACATATAATCACGCCTGTATCCCTAATGGGGTAGACAGAGCGTAAACGACCTAAACAAAGGTCGTTCCGCCAAGTCTGACAAGTTTTGAGGGTTATTCCAGATGGATCTGTATATTGCTTTAGTGACAGGTTTTCAGCCTATCGCTTAAATAACAATACTGAAACCCTCGAATCCCTTAGCTGATTTTTACAGCATGCCCGGGAGGAGATGCAGCTGGCACATTCTATGTTTTTCTATCACTCCCCTGTTCATCATGGAAGTGAACAAAAAAATGCATGTCATTTTTTATTCAGATTAAGATTAACTGCAATAAAAATATACTTAAGAAACAATTATAAAACCTTATTTTAATACCTATTATAAAACCTTATTTTAGTATTATTTTAATAATAGTCCATATTATACAGAAAATGTTTACTAAGATAAGCACACTAGGCCAGGCCTATGACGTAGTTGACTATGATATTTTAATAAATAAAGTATTACACTGTTTATTTTAGTCTGTTTTATTTAAATTTAATCACATCTTTGATGCTTTTCAAATGATTTTCTTAAAATTTCGTTTAGATGAATTCTTGAAACCTGTAACCATAAACCAGGTCAAAAAGTACTTCTACTGTTCTTATTATCATTATCAATATTCCGTTTAAATCCAAATGTTGTAAAATTCAGTAATTTATTTTCCAATATCGACATCGTCCCATCACTAGCGAGCAATTTGTGGCCTACCATGTAATTTCATGTCATGGTAGACTGTCCACACCGCATCACATCACTATTACTATCGATGTGTTTCTGTATATCAACTATATAGTGATACCTGAATATACGCGTTACTGAAAATTGTTGGTATAACATTACAAATAGGCTGATAGTATCATAAAATGTGCTAACTTTAATAAAATATGTCCATTATAATAGTTACTAACGTGTTTCCTATACTATTATTTAATTTAATACCTATCATCATCTTCCTAGCCTGTTCCCGTATCTCTCGGGGTCGGCTACCTAATCTAGGGGATGAACGAGGGTACTGGTTTTTACACTGAGCGACTGCCATCTGACCTCCGCAACCAGAAGGGAAACCAGACCCAATCCTAGATTAGGTTACACAACCTTTGAATTTCTTCGTAGGTGTGTGCAGGTTTCCTCACGATGTTTTCCTTCACCGTAAAATCGCCGAATAAACGTACATACGAAATTCGAAAACCGAAAAACACATTGGTATGTGGTGGGATTCGAACCACGACCTCCTGCATAGAAAGCCGCGGGCCGCGGCCTAATTAATCCACAAATTTCACAATCCGGGCTTCTCTTTAATTTAATACCTATAAACAGATTTAATTTAGGCATGCATTTAATTTCCTCTACCCATCAGTTGCCTGGTCGAAATTGCGACCGTAGCAATAAGGCCGCCTGTATTGTACGCTTGTTATATTTTGTTCTTATTTCTTGTTTTTCGTTTTCTGTGCAATAACAATATTTAGTATTTCATTTTTAACAGTGCGACAATTTCTGAAGATAGACAACGAAACTGAACAACTTTCTAAAAAAACTGCACTTAAAAGATGTTGCCGAAAAACCATTTGATAGAGAACAATATATGGTATAAAATATTATTTGCTATCCAGTTCATATGTCAAAGAAAAGAAAGTGACAGCGCTATCTTAAAATTAGTTAAGAATGTGGCAGCCAGAATCGAGGGCTTGACTCGCTATTTGTTTAACAAATATTTTTGCGTAGGTTATATTTGTCATAGTTTTTTAACTCAACACCTAAATTCATTATTCCCGATCAAAAAGATGCGGTTCTATTTTTCTTAAATAACTGATCAACTTTTCCTTTAAAATAACTTCAGAAATGGACTGAAACTTCTGAAACTGACACATCTTTAATTTTCCTGAAAGTTTCCGAGTCTAATTTCAATCTTTTCATTAAAAATGTAAGCTAACGACGAAACACGCCATGTAAGGTATCTGATGTTTTTTTCATTGCTACCACAAATAGGTAGGTAGCAAAACAGGTGTGTATAATAGGGATATTCCCATAAATGACCTTCATTTAATATATTTATTCATATTTCCTAAATTTTCAATACATACATACATCCTCTATACATACATACATCTATCCCTAATGGGGTAGGCAGAGCGTAAACAACCTAAACATAGGTTGTTCCGCCACGTCTGACAAGTTTTGAGGTTTATTCCAGATGGATCTGTATATTGCTATAGTGATAGGTTGTCAGCCCATCGCCTAAATTGTAATTCACTGAAACCCTCGATTCCCTTAGCTGGTTTTTACAGCATGCCTGGGAGGAGATGCAGCTGGCACATTCTATGTTTTTTTCTCACTCCCAGTCCAGCATGGAAGGAACTGATACAGATACTGATACTCTTTTCTGTAAAAAATTGTTGAAAGCAAGAGTAACAGCTGTCACTATTACTACTTTTGATGTAATATTTACCTCAGGCGTTGTTTATTCGAGGAACATTGCTGTCGATTCGTTGATGGCACGACTTAACTCTTGTCGTGTGGATTATTTGGAGTCGATCGACCCGATGAACCCTGCATGGTGTCAGAGTTATCAAACCGCCTAATAGCGGAGCTTGTCTGATTTAAGGCTCGTATTTATAAAGCGATCTCAAGATTTGACGGATTTGACAGGTAATTTTGTACTGAAATGACATTTCTGATACGAACTCAAACTCGCTGTCACTCTTGAGAGCTGATTATAAATACGGGCCTTAGTGACTCGATGCAGTTGTTGTGTTGCACATGCTCTTCTAAACACATAAAACGAGCAGACTGTATTCTTTTCAAATTTTCAAGTAACCATTACTGATTTTTTTTCACTTACTGAAAACGCAAAAAAAGGCAATGGTAGCTAGTTGCAAAAATCACAACTAACATAAAGTCTATACCTGTTATTTTCTAGCATGAGAGAACAGAAAGGGACGGCAATAATATTAGTCAAGAGTTAAGTCGTGCCATCAACGAATCGACAGCAATGTTCCTCGAATAAACAACGCCTGAGGTAAATATTACATCAAAAGTAGTAATAGTGACAGCTGTTACTCTTGCTTTCAACAATTTTTTACAGAAAAGAGTATCAGTATCTGTATCAGTTCCTTCCATGCTGGACTGGGAGTGAGAAAAAACATAGAATGTGCCAGCTGCATCTCCTCCCAGGCATGCTGTAAAAACCAGCTAAGGGAATCGAGGGTTTCAGTGAATTACAATTTAGGCGATGGGCTGACAACCTATCACTATAGCAATATACAGATCCATCTGGAATAAACCTCAAAACTTGTCAGACGTGGCGGAACAACCTATGTTTAGGTTGTTTACGCTCTGCCTACCCCATTAGGGATAGATGTATGTATGTATAGAGGATGTATGTATGTATTGAAAATTTAGGAAATATGAATAAATATATTAAATGAAGGTCATTTATGGGAATATCCCTATTATACACACCTGTTTTGCTACCTACCTATTTGTGGTAGCAATGAAAAAAACATCAGATACCTTACATGGCGTGTTTCGTCGTTAGCTTACATTTTTAATGAAAAGATTGAAATTAGACTCGGAAACTTTCAGGAAAATTAAAGATGTGTCAGTTTCAGAAGTTTCAGTCCATTTCTGAAGTTATTTTAAAGGAAAAGTTGATCAGTTATTTAAGAAAAATAGAACCGCATCTTTTTGATCGGGAATAATGAATTTAGGTGTTGAGTTAAAAAACTATGACAAATATAACCTACGCAAAAATATTTGTTAAACAAATAGCGAGTCAAGCCCTCGATTCTGGCTGCCACATTCTTAACTAATTTTAAGATAGCGCTGTCACTTTCTTTTCTTTGACATATGAACTGGATAGCAAATAATATTTTATACCATATATTGTTCTCTATCAAATGGTTTTTCGGCAACATCTTTTAAGTGCAGTTTTTTTAGAAAGTTGTTCAGTTTCGTTGTCTATCTTCAGAAATTGTCGCACTGTTAAAAATGAAATACTAAATATTGTTATTGCACAGAAAACGAAAAACAAGAAATAAGAACAAAATATAACAAGCGTACAATACAGGCGGCCTTATTGCTACGGTCGCAATTTCGACCAGGCAACTGATGGGTAGAGGAAATTAAATGCATGCCTAAATTAAATCTGTTTATAGGTATTAAATTAAAGAGAAGCCCGGATTGTGAAATTTGTGGATTAATTAGGCCGCGGCCCGCGGCTTTCTATGCAGGAGGTCGTGGTTCGAATCCCACCACATACCAATGTGTTTTTCGGTTTTCGAATTTCGTATGTACGTTTATTCGGCGATTTTACGGTGAAGGAAAACATCGTGAGGAAACCTGCACACACCTACGAAGAAATTCAAAGGTTGTGTAACCTAATCTAGGATTGGGTCTGGTTTCCCTTCTGGGTTGCGGAGGTCAGATGGCAGTCGCTCAGTGTAAAAACCAGTACCCTCGTTCATCCCCTAGATTAGGTAGCCGACCCCGAGAGATACGGGAACAGGCTAGGAAGATGATGATAGGTATTAAATTAAATAATAGTATAGGAAACACGTTAGTAACTATTATAATGGACATATTTTATTAAAGTTAGCACATTTTATGATACTATCAGCCTATTTGTAATGTTATACCAACAATTTTCAGTAACGCGTATATTCAGGTATCACTATATAGTTGATATACAGAAACACATCGATAGTAATAGTGATGTGATGCGGTGTGGACAGTCTACCATGACATGAAATTACATGGTAGGCCACAAATTGCTCGCTAGTGATGGGACGATGTCGATATTGGAAAATAAATTACTGAATTTTACAACATTTGGATTTAAACGGAATATTGATAATGATAATAAGAACAGTAGAAGTACTTTTTGACCTGGTTTATGGTTACAGGTTTCAAGAATTCATCTAAACGAAATTTTAAGAAAATCATTTGAAAAGCATCAAAGATGTGATTAATTTAAATAAAACAGACTAAAATAAACAGTGTAATACTTTATTTATTAAAATATCATAGTCAACTACGTCATAGGCCTGGCCTAGTGTGCTTATCTTAGTAAACATTTTCTGTATAATATGGACTATTATTAAAATAATACTAAAATAAGGTTTTATAATAGGTATTAAAATAAGGTTTTATAATTGTTTCTTAAGTATATTTTTATTGCAGTTAATCTTAATCTGAATAAAAAATGACATGCATTTTTTTGTTCACTTCCATGATGAACAGGGGAGTGATAGAAAAACATAGAATGTGCCAGCTGCATCTCCTCCCGGGCATGCTGTAAAAATCAGCTAAGGGATTCGAGGGTTTCAGTATTGTTATTTAAGCGATAGGCTGAAAACCTGTCACTAAAGCAATATACAGATCCATCTGGAATAACCCTCAAAACTTGTCAGACTTGGCGGAACGACCTTTGTTTAGGTCGTTTACGCTCTGTCTACCCCATTAGGGATACAGGCGTGATTATATGTATGTATGTATGTATTTTTTTGTGTATTTTTTGTCTAGCGTATATTAATCCCCAAATAATGATAATTCATAACATATTACCCTGTAAAAAGGTGTGGTGATATTTTTATGTCGATATATTTTTCAGTCGCGTTACCGCATCACTAGAATATTATCGTGTCATTCAGCCGGTGGCCATCTTGAATCGTTTATTCGAAAATCGAACGCCGGCGGAAACGCGCGCTTAGGCGACGGGCGGGAAAATTATGAAAAAATAATAGTTTCTTTTTTAAAACCAGCCAGTTCGTACATAACTTTTTAAAAATTAAAAATAATTTGTGTTCCTGTATGTCAGTGTAATTTGAGTAATTTAATAGAACCATGGAAAGAACTATGTCATAGTTTAATAGATAGTTTTGTGTGAAAAATGCATGTGTAGAGATTGTTATAAACATTTTTTTGTTGTGAATACTTCCCGTTGATAGACAATGGTGACTATAGTCAATGGAAGAATGATATAGGCAAGGTAAATAAATAAACTAAGTACATAACGTAAGTAATAATTTAATAAATAAGTAAACACGTGAAATAGTTTTGAGGCCGTACCTAACCCGTAAGGTAAAGGGCGCTTTTCCACTAGACGTCACGTCAACGGCAACGGCGACGGCACGGCGACGAACACGTGACAATATCTATGGGAATCGATGACATGCCGTGACGGTGCCGTGCCGGCAAGTGGAAAAGCGTGTCATGTAATTTCATTGATTTTCATACATTATCTCACCTACGATATCGTTGACGGTACCGTGCCGTCGCCGTTACCGTTGACGTGCCGTCTAGTGGAAAAGCGCCCAAAGAGCGCATTTTTTAAAGAATTGCAACATGGTAATTTAAAAAAAAGACATGAAAAACATAGGTCAGAAACAAACATTATCAGGCCCTAACGTGCCCTCCGAGACTGAATGTTTTCCGTTTCGACTTCTGTCCGTGTATGGTTGAGCTCGCTCCATCGTCGACTCTGTCTTAAGCTCGTATTTATAAAGCGATCTCAAGATTGAGAGCAATATTGAGTGCGGATTTGACAGGTAATTTTGTACTGGAATGACATTTCTGATACGAACTCAAACTCGCTGTCACTCTTGAGAGCTGATTATAAATACGGGCCTTAGTCACCTCTAGCTTAGATTAGAGTCAAAAGCAAACTCATCCTACTAATATCATAAATGTGAAAGTTTGAATATTTTGATGTTTGTTACTCAATCTTGCATCAACCACTGGACGAATCGGGATGAAAATTGGCATTGGCACACAGTGAGTTAGGTCATAGGACATAGGCTACTTTTCACCGCGGAAAAACCTTTATTTCCGCGGGAATACTCATTGAACGATTTTAATATCGTTTGTTACCAATAAGGCTTGGTCAGTGTGTTTCTATTCTAGTAAACCTTAAAAGTCAAAGGAGTTTAGAAAAAATACTTAAGGAGGGAAGTACTCTAAATCGGGCTAAACGCGGTCCGGCATTTCACTTTGTTATGATAGTTAATAGTTGAATTTTCAATAAATCTATATTATGGTTAGCTTCTCTAAAACATGGAAAACAACTAGATTCATAGATATAACCTAAAAATACTATGATTACACCAGGAAATCATCAGAAATATCATGAAAAATTGACGTCTCAATGCCGAATTTCAACAACTGTGACATTTCTATGAGCTTAGAAACAGCAAATGTTATATCAAATTCACCGTATAATTATGAAGAACATCATAATCAACTCTGTTTTTCAATACTTTTTGTGTACCTACATTGAAAAAATATATGAAATCGGCTTGAAACAGCCCCATGCTAGAAAAGGACAGAGCGCGCATTCTGTCATTGGTTTGAAAGGGACAGTTGCCGCGAGCACATAGACCCTTAAGGTACTAACTTATACCTTCTTCTGTCGTGTGGATTTCCAGTCGATCGACCCTATGAACCCTGGTGTCAGAGTTTTTAAACCGCCTAATAGCACAGCTAATAGGCCTCTGACATGTTTGTGTAACGACCACTTTCAAAGACAGCGACCGGGACCGACGGCTAAACGTGCTCTCCTAAGCACGGAACCCTTTTTCTTTTCGGAATCGGGCGCAATGTCCTAACCAAACCGGGGGAAATATCATAAAAAGATAAATAGACAAATATCAGCTTTGTTTGTGTTCCCGCCATGGGAATCGAACCCAGGACCTCCGGATCGGGAGCCCATGGCTCAGACCACTAGACCACGGATTTACGTACGTGTAGAGTAATTAGGACGCACTGCGGTTTTTTCCGCGCGGAGTTTTATGCGTGCAGCCCTTGCGGAAAAAAATCGCGCGAGATTCCACACACAAATTCCGCACGCACGTTTTTTTTTCGCGCGAGTGAAATCGCTGTGCGTGCTAAGCCTTAAAGTTAACTGACGTATCACGTGCGATTAACTAAGTGGTTTGTCACGTGGTTGTCTCTAAGTAATTATTAACGTGTAAACAATGGTGCTAATTCAGGACGCACTATTACTAATTCTAATTCTTAGTAGCGCTGTCACTTTCTTAAATTTGACATAAGAACAGAATAGCAAACAAACACGTGACTTTGACATTCCTAATTTGACGTACGGCGCTTTAAATAAGGAATGACCATAGATCGTGCTCACTAATTTTACGTAATTTAAGCAGTCTTATGTCAGATTAGGAATGTCAGTGACATGTGTTTCATTGGCTATCGTGTTCTTATGTCAAATATAAGAACAGGATAGCAAATAAACACATGACTTTGACATTCCTAATCTGACATTAAATTGTGCTGGTAGGGGAATTTCCGCAGTCAACTGCCAGTTCTTAACTTGGAACCTCTTTTACAGGACACACAAACGTTCGTAGGTTTTTAGTAACTAATTGTAGAAGCTCTGCCTACCCCCAAAGTCATGAGACCTGACTATACTATATACGGCTTTCTGTTACAGTTACAGCCGATATTGTAATTAAGCATTCAGTTTGTGCGTAGGGGTACCGACTTACCACCCTGACCTCTTTACATACACAAACTGGCTTACTGATGAATTTATTATTATTATTATCTGATATAATTCTGGTAACCATGTAATGCTTCCATGCTGGACTGGGAGTGATAGAAAAACGTAGAATGTGCCAGCTGCATCTCCTCCCGTGCATGCTGTAAAAATCAGCTAAGGGAATCGAGGGTTTCAGTGTATTGCAATTTAGGCGATGGTCTGACAACCTGTCACTATAGCAATATACATAATCATCATCTGTATTAGCCCTCGAAACTTGTCAGACGTGGCGGAACAACCTATGTTTAGGTCGTTTTTGCTCTGCCTACCCCATTAGGGATAAAGGCGTGATTATATGTATGTATGTATGTATGTATGTAACCTTGTAATGACAGCCTTTGGAAATACTACCTTTAACTACAAGTACATAAAGTCAGACTTTATTTCTTACGGAGTAGGCAGAGCCTATTCCGTGGTAATAAAGTGTTACCCCACTGGGAATCGAACCCAGGACCTCCGGATCAAGAGCCCATGGCGTAGACCACTAGACCACGGAGGCAGGTATACAGGCGCGTTTAGGTGTAGGCAAGCATGTACGTTCGCCACTTGAAACTCAAAGTAGCTTTGCACAAAGTCCTTCCAAACAAATCGTTTATGATTTGCAGCTGCTAACAGAACAGACATACATACATACATATAATCACGCCTCTTTCTCGGAGGGGTAGGCAGAGACCACATCTTTCCACTCGCTACGATCCTTACATACTTCTTTCGCTTCATCCACGTTCATTAATCTTTTCATACACGCTCGTCGGTTTAGGGTACTCTTGACCTGACCTTTCTTTAGGACGTCCCCGATTTGATCCAAGTACGTGTGTCGAGGCCTTCCCCTTCCGACATTTCCAACAGAACAGATCCAGGGCTTAACAATAGATTGTTCAAAGTAACACGCTTTTACAAGAGTTGGAGTGCGTCCAACTACAATAAACCAGTTTTCAGTCTGATTATCGAGACTCGTGGTCTAGTTGGAAATAAACCTACCTACTTGTTGTACTATACATTCCCTCTTTCTTTTAATTATCTTTACTTCGGTAGGTAGGCTAGTGCTAGGGCTTATTTAGGGCGCCTACATACACTTTGTTTGGGTCGTTGACGCTCTGCCTACCCCATTAGGGATATAGGTGTGATAGTATGTATGTATGTATGTACATACACAACACTCAACACCACCTACTCAATCACGCTCCCAGGAGTCGCTGGCACCCCTTTGTGGGCACTCTACATTTAGCTGATTAAAGTAGGAACACACCTGCGTCACTATTATACAACGTGTAACGTAAAGGGCATATGCATCGTGCTGTGTGAATCAACCCATGAAACTGAACAACTTTCCCTAAGGAACATAAGACGAAATACGAAAAAAAAAATGACTTCCCATACTAAATGCGCTATCAGCTGATGCATTATGTATGGAAGGTCAAAATTTATTTTTCGTTTTTCGACCTATGTTCCTTAGGGAAAGTTGTTCAGTTTCATGGGTAGATTCACACATTTCTCGATGCATATACCCTTTCTGTTACACATTGTATATTCTGTGCCTGCGTTTACCTGGGTTCCTTAGGGCGCCCTAGCCCTCTGGACAGTTTAGTAAATACGTGGTTCATACCCTAATAATAATAAAGTTTGTTCAGCTAATTTAACACCCAGTATAACAATGATTTTCCCCTGACCAACTGTCCATTCTTGTCCAGGCGTAGTAGGCGGCGCCATCTTGAATTATTTAGTTCATATTGATCGTTCGCACGGAAAGAACGAATGGTGGTTTTCGCGCCATTGTTTTTATCAAGCGAGAATGCATTCACCAAAGTTTTAAGGGCTTTTTAGGGAGATAGGGAGACAAGTAGGTTGAATGGGCGCTTTTCCACTAGACGGCACGTCAACGGCAACGGCGACGGCACAGTACTGTCGACGATATCGTAGGTGAGATAATGTATGAAAATCAATGAAATTATATGACACGCTTTTCCACTTGCCGGCACGGCACCGTCACGGCATGTCATCGATTCCCATAGATATTGTCACGTGATCTCGCCGTGCCGTCGCCGTTGCCGTTGACGTGCCGTCTAGTGGAAAAGCGCCCAATATAAGGTTAAATTTTATGGAAAAAAAATGTGGTCTTCCGTCTTCCCATACAAAGGGTACCCAAAGGGTATCGGCTGTTCATGTCATTTTGTATGGGAGCACCTTACTATATTCCATACAGAAATTGATGATGATGATGTATTGATGATGATGATGATATCTGTCCTAGCCGATTTCGGCTACAGCGATTGCATCAGGAGCGGGAGCTTGGATGGTTTGTATCTTCTTCCATGCTGGACTGGGACCAATTGAAAAACATCGGTAAAGAACGGTCCAGCTGCAGTCCCAGTCTTCAGTTCTTAAAATCCCGTCTGCTGCGCGGTTGAAATTTTTAATTTGTTGTTTATTAGGAGAAATAAAAAAAACGTGCGTTGATCAATACAACTGTCCGAAGTGCCAGTATCGTATCACATAATCTAAAATACACCATGAAATATTGATTTCCGAGGGAAAATTAGGGTTATTAGGCGCCCACGGTCGCCGCAAACGATCCAATCAATACAGGGACATTAAATCGAATACTATAATCACATAAACATAAAATCACGCGATACACATACATTTCTATAAATAAAGATCAAGCCTGAAAAGACCTTTGTTTGGGTCTTTGTCGCTCTGCCTACCCCATTAGGGATACAGGCGTGATATGGTACAAGTACAACCACAGAAGAGTAAAAGGAGTTTGGAGCAAGCGCAGCAACTTCTGCAATCTTCTTGTCACATGGGTTTCGAGTTTATAAGGCAGTGGCAAATATGTTGCCATCTTTTGAACCTTATCTACCAGCACTATCTGAACCTTATCTGCCTAATGTACATCACACCAAAGTACCTATTAATTAAGTTACAAAGTATATAATTTCTTAAGCTAATTCAAAGCTATATATTTATGTTCATCTACTCGGTCTGGCCAAGCCGCCCGTATCCATTGGGCGCTTTTCCACTAGACGGCACGTCAACGGCAACGGCGACGGCACGGTACCGTCGACGATATCGTAGGTGAGATAATGTAGGAAAATCAATGAAATTATATGACACGCTTTTCCACTTGCCGGCACGGCACCGTCACGGCATGTCATCGATTCCCATAGATATTGTCACGTGATCGTCGCCGTGCCGTCGCCGTTGCCGTTGACGTGACATCTAGTGGAAAAGCGCCCATTAGCGAGGACTTGTCCAGGCCAAAAATTACCAATGACTGATATTGAACATTTAAGTGTTTTAAACAATAAACTTCCTCTGGAGGTGGGTTAACCTTTAGCGGAAAAAAAAACCTTATCTGCCATTCAATACCATTATGAACAAGATGTGACTTCCATGCTGGACTGGGAGTGATAGAAAAACATAGAATATGCCAGCTGCATCTCCTCCCGGGCATGCTGTAAAAACCAGCTAAGGGATTTGCGGGTTTCAGTGTATTGCAGCTTAGGCGATGGGCTGACAACCCGTCACTATAGCAATATACATAATCATCTTTAATAACCCTCAAAACTTGTCAGACGTGGCGAAACGAGCTTTGGGTCGTTTTCGCTCTGCCTACCCCATTAGGGATAAAGGCGTGATTTTATGTATGTATGTATGAACAAGGTGTGCTCACGTGCCCTCACGGAAGTTCACGGCGAAAATCGGCTACGTCAGCCAGGGCGCACGAGCGCCGTACCGACTAGGAGTCGAAGTAGTCGCCATGGCCGAATTCGTTCGGAAGGAAGGATCATCATCATCACCAGCGCTAAGTTTTAAAAGAAATGAAATTTTTCTAATGCTCTGCCTAGTAAAGATTAACCACCTTGGACGTAACCACCTAAAGCACAGCCAATAGGCCTCCGACATGGTTTGTGTAGCGATAGATTTCAAAGACAGCGACCGGGACCGACGGCTTAACGTGCCATTCGAAGCACGGAATCTTTTTCTTCCTGACAATCAGGTGATTCAGCTCGCATTGTCCTAACCAAACTGGAGAAAATCTCACAAAGAGATAAATTGACAAATATCAACTTTGTATTCGCCACCTGGGAATCGAACTCAGGACCTCCGGTTCGGTTTCCCATTCACGGGTCGCCCATCCTCGAACAGGTCATACCACTGAGCACCAAGGTCATTGATGACGGCTACGGACGTCTGGTTGACGGTGGCCACTGGCCAATCAATAAAGACATAGACGGACGTGGATGTTATGATTACCTATGAGTTAACTGCTATGACGTTGTTCATGTATTGCCTACTTGACTGACCCATCGTTTATGAATTAACTGGAACGCAGGTGATCATATTAGTCACTTCTGTATCCCTTACGGGGTAGGCAGAGCCTCATTTTCGCCACGTCTTCTGAGGGTCTTTTAAGAAAGTTCGAACTGTGCATTGCTCTAGTGATATTTCAGCCCTAGGCCTTGCAATTTAAAATTCACGTCTCCCTCTACTGATTTTTACAGTATGCCTGGAAGGAGAAAGCTAGAACATCCTATGTTTTTACAAAATGATCCTTGCAATATTACTTATAATAAAAATGTGGAACTCTCTACCTGCGTCTGTGTTTACAAATGCCTACAACCCCCAACACTTTAAAGTAGAGTGAACAGGCGTGAGTGAGCTCGCTCCATCGTCGCGTCTGTCTCTGTTGTCCACGACTAGACTGGCTCAAGAGCAAACACTATATCAAATAAAAAAAGTCTTTAAATATTTTTTTTACCTCCAGGAAACCATGGAACATGGTCCTGATTCATACCACTCGTTTGAAGAGATCACAATGCAGAAGGTGGTAGCGAGGCTGAACCATCGAGCGCCTAGGAGACGCCTGGACAAGTTTGGTGAAAAGTTTGGACAAGGTGAGAGTCTGTTGGAAAATTTGACGTTACACGTTACTATAACGAACGGACTTAATAGTCTACTCGATCTGCTGGTAATGGGACTCGACTCCATCCTGAAGTTGGAATATTTGCCATACTCACCATATTTGACAGCTGGATTGGCATATAATACTGGAGCAGAATAGCACCAATCTCTGGGAGAGTTTGTACCGAGGTAATTCAGGCAATGGGCAGCAAGGTATGTTCCCTCTGAATGTAGCATTTTTTACTGTAGTACACTCACGAACCCTGATATATACAAACGTGATGTGAGATGTCTTCAATTAGAACTTTTTTACCTCTGTTTGTCTCTTTTAATTCGGACGTTTTGGTTTGTTTATAGGTCTAGAGAAGATCGGCAACCACTTCGGTCATGACGAGATCAACTATGAGCGGGAAACTCTTCAGACCAAGAGCGAAGCGTCTTCTAGAAGAAATAGTGATGACTGTGGAAGAGCTAGGAATGAGGGGTTTCGTTCGGGTAGGTACATCTTATTTAACAATTGGGTACTTGACTGGGTAGCTTAAAAAATTCAAAACGTTTATACTTAAAACTAATGGCTAAAAATATTGTGGATTTCATTCATCATTAAAAAAGAAATGCACATTTAGATTTTAATTATCGAATTAAAAGTATATAAGTTATTGATTTGATTAGTCAATATTTACTAAAATGTGACGTCATAATTTACTATTTTCATACAAAAAAGCGTTTTTGACATTTCATAAAAAGTTGTTGATTTGACTAGTTGGAAAGTAGCCAATTTAAAACAACGAGCGGAGTTTTGGCAGACGTCGGAAAAGTGACGCCTTTCTCTGGTTCTTCCCGCCTGAATAACACGATGGCCCTGATTCTGAGCGCAGGGGGATCCAGCACTTCCTGCCTATTACTGGTTACTGGCCCTAATTAGATAAACACATAATTAGATAGATTAGATAAACATAATTGATATTACACTTTATTATATTATTCTTCCTGTACCACTTTTGAGACCATTTGAGACTTAGTACAATGTCCAAATCATTCATATGTTATATGCAAAACAGAATGCATCTCACCATCGCCATTTATAATTTACTACCAGTTTACCACTCTCGTCTTATACAGCGACATCTAATTACCACTTATGCCAACAAAGTACTGCACATGTCACCTGTCCCTCCGGCGATACCATCGCTCCCATTTCTCCCGTCCTCCCAATGAAATCAACCATGAGCGGTTAAATGCTAATCTATCTATCTATCTTCAGACGAAGAGCAAAGAATCTTCTAGAAGGAAATGACGACGATGGAGGAGCGACTGAAGGACCGACTCTGGCTCTGGCCATTGGGCCACAGAGGCTGTTAAGGCATCTTCTTCTTTTTTCAGATGGCATCAGTTCCGAGCCCCCTACGGCGGGCGTGACCCACACCAATGGCTGGAATGACCTCGCGAGCTCGGCTTCCACCACTGGCACAGAACTGAGCCTGTCTGATACTCCTGACGAGGTAAAGTTCGGTTTCCAGCAGATTATCTTTGATTTTTACTTTCTGTCATGGTCGGCGACTGGTCTAAGGGTCGTATTTATAATCAGCTCTCAAGAGTGACAGCGAATTTGAGTTTGTATCAGAAATGTCATTTCAGTACAAAACGACCTGTCAAATCCAAACTTAAGATTGCTCTCAATCTTGAGATCGCTTTATAAATACGAGCCTAAAAGACTTTGCCTCTAGCATCTGGACTAGAAGGTTGTAACATTCACACCCTCATGTAACATTCACACCCACTAGAAGGTTGTAACATTCACACCCTCATGTAACATTCACACCCACTAGCAGGTTGTAACATTCACACCCTCATGTAACATTCACACCCACTAGAAGGTTGTAACATTCACACCCTCATGTAACATTCAATAGAAAAATATATTACCTATCTATTTCATTTCACATAGCTACGGCTCGTATTTATAAAGCGATATCAAGATTGAGAGCAATATTGAGTGCGGATTTAACAGGTAATTTTGTACTGGAATGACATTTCTGATACGAACTCAAACTCGCTGTCACTCTTGAGAGCTGATTATAAATACGGGCCTAGCTAGTGTGGCTGAGTAAGTTATTGTTCTCATCCATGGCGAATCATTATTATCGATAAGCAACATACAAATGCCTATTTCTTGTAAACTATACGTAATTCAGTCACGGATAAGTACTACGCCCTACGCCATTGAATAATAGAATTTAAAAATATTTGAAATATTTACTCGGACCTGAACAAGTTAATTAATAAAAAATAAAATAAAAGGGGAATCCATGGAAAACACGGATAGCTTTTACCATAATGGCCAAAATAAGAAAATCTCTCAACCTAAATATTCTCCATCCAGATTGACTTTAGATAGATAGATTTTTTTTTATTTACACAAAATACACAGCAAAGTATTTAACGTAATAAAAATAGCTTTAAAAATAAGCATGGTTGACGATGGAAGACGAAACACCGCAAATTCCTTATCGCCCGACTTCAAATTTAAAGTTTTTAATACCAAAAGTGGTACAGGAAGAATAATATAATAAAGTGTAATATCAATTATGTTTATCTAATCTATCTAATTATGTGTTTATCTAATTAGGGCCAGTAACCAGTAATAGGCAGGAAGTGCTGGATCCCCCTGCGCTCAGAATCAGGGCCATCGTGTTATTCAGGCGGGAAGAACCAGAGAAAGGCGTCACTTTTCCGACGTCTGCCAAAACTCCGCTCGTTGTTTTAAATTGGCTACTTTCCAACTAGTCAAATCAACAACTTTTTATGAAATGTCAAAAACGCTTTTTTGTATGAAAATAGTAAATTATGACGTCACATTTTAGTAAATATTGACTAATCAAATCAATAACTTATATACTTTTAATTCGATAATTAAAATCTAAATGTGCATTTCTTTTTTAATGATGAATGAAATCCACAATATTTTTAGCCATTAGTTTTAAGTATAAACGTTTTGAATTTTTTAAGCTACCCAGTCAAGTACCCAATTGTTAAATAAGATGTACCTACCCGAACGAAACCCCTCATTCCTAGCTCTTCCACAGTCATCACTATTTCTTCTAGAAGACGCTTCGCTCTTGGTCTGAAGAATTTCCCGCTCATAGTTGATCTCGTCATGACCGAAGTGGTTGCCGATCTTCTCTAGACCTATAAACAAACCAAAACGTCCGAATTAAAAGAGACAAACAGAGGTAAAAAAGTTCTAATTGAAGACATCTCACATCACGTTTGTATATATCAGGGTTCGTGAGTGTACTACAGTAAAAAATGCTACATTCAGAGGGAACATACCTTGCTGCCCATTGCCTGAATTACCTCGGTACAAACTCTCCCAGAGATTGGTGCTATTCTGCTCCAGTATTATATGCCAATCCAGCTGTCAAATATGGTGAGTATGGCAAATATTCCAACTTCAGGATGGAGTCGAGTCCCATTACCAGCAGATCGAGTAGACTATTAAGTCCGTTCGTTATAGTAACGTGTAACGTCAAATTTTCCAACAGACTCTCACCTTGTCCAAACTTTTCACCAAACTTGTCCAGGCGTCTCCTAGGCGCTCGATGGTTCAGCCTCGCTACCACCTTCTGCATTGTGATCTCTTCAAACGAGTGGTATGAATCAGGACCATGTTCCATGGTTTCCTGGAGGTAAAAAAAAATATTTAAAGACTTTTTTTTATTTGATATAGTGTTTGCTCTTGAGCCAGTCTAGTCGTGGACAACAGAGACAGACGCGACGATGGAGCGAGCTCACTCACGCCTGTTCACTCTACTTTAAAGTGTTGGGGGTTGTAGGCATTTGTAAACACAGACGCAGGTAGAGAGTTCCACATTTTTATTATAAGTAATATTGCAAGGATCATTTTGTAAAAACATAGGATGTTCTAGCTTTCTCCTTCCAGGCATACTGTAAAAATCAGTAGAGGGAGACGTGAATTTTAAATTGCAAGGCCTAGGGCTGAAATATCACTAGAGCAATGC
>JARACY010006281.1:0-17858 GCA_029255725.1 Scrobipalpa atriplicella
AGTCGTTGACGCTCTGCCTTCCCCATTAGGGATACAGGCGTGATAGTATGTATGTATGACTGAACTAATGGGTTCAACTTTTGGATAACTCCTCTTCGGAGGTCTAGAATAGAGCCGTTTATTATGTAGCTGTACATTTACGTGATTTATACCTATGCTAATTATTGTATTAAATTACGCCATGTTTCACTCAAAGCGATATCGATAGCCCTGTGACACCATTAAGATAAACCACCAAGCTTCTAGATTGTAGGACTTTTAGGACTTTAAGCCCTTCTTCTTCATTTTGTCGTGTGGGTTTCGAGTCGATCGACCCGATGAACCCTTTTTCAAGCTAATAACAAGCTTCTGGCTCACAGTTTTTGCTAAGTTCAAATACATTGGGCCCGATTCGTAACCATCCCGACTTAACTAAATCTCAACTAAAATTATTGCCTTCCCGTTCTGTTCTCTCATGATAGAAAGTGTCAGGTATGGACTTATATTAGTTAAGTCGCGAATTTGGCAACCAAGAATTGCTACCATTGTCATGATCATGATCTAAGACAGGATAGTTAAGTGGACTGCTAGCCACGTAGCCACACAGTGCGAGCACAGAATATTATTATAGTATCACCAGTATCATGCACGATTACCTCCTTTATTACAATAGGTGTGTACTGGGCGTGAACTTGACCTTACTCCACTCACGTGCATGACATCAATGTTTGTTTGTTTGTTTCTTGGACTTCCCCATTCTAATTCAATTAAACTTCATTAACCTCTTCAGTTTTCTCGTTTTGCCTACAAATTAAGTCAAGAATCATCAATGAATATGTAAAGGATGTCATTGCCTTAAATAGTGTATGCAAATCATGTTTGCCGGTGGTCCACAGTTGTTCAACTTATGTTCAATAATATCCGCTTCCTAGGCCGGATAAAACCATAGGTGACATCAAAGATAGTAATGATACCATCTTCATTAATATTCCAGACATATTTCTAATCGTATTCTTTGTGAGTCATATCCTTCATTGACTCTATCATTGGCCGTAATCTATTGGTAAAAACCTTGTGTCTGTTCTGGAGGTTGTTGGGTTTGGTTTCAGTTAGTGTACAAAAACAATTAGGTACTGTTGTTTTTTCTACCTTGGCAAAAAAATTGCCAAACAGTTTAAAAAACCAAATAAGGCTGACTTGCGACCCTGCAACCAGAGTCCAGCGCCAAGCAGCATGAATAAATAGAATAACAGGCTAAAAAGGAAATAATTTGACGGCTCTTTCCTTTCAATTCTTGTCACCGTTTTGTTCTACTTCTGCTAGCCCTAAACTGCCTCTCCATAGTGATACAGTCTTTATAGATGTCGTAGATAGTTGCATAAGTACCTATATTTTGTAAGTAGTTTAGGTGCGGTCCAGATATGGGTCAGATTGGGGTCAGGCCTTCAGCATCGGATTGCGAACTCGGTTTATTGAACATTAATCTTTCTATGTTAGTTTAATATAAAAATATTGAACAAGCTCTTTTTTAGCTGAAAAGTATTTTTAACTGAAACTCAGAATGTAGGCCATGCCGTGTTGCAGGTTTTAATTCAGTGCGCAGTTTTTTATGCGTTGCGAATACTTTTCAGCATTCGTTACTGCAGAGTTCGTAAAGAATTTTAACATCTATCATTTCCCACCACACTACCTAGATAATATGGTAGAGAGATAAATTATTCATATTTAATGATTTACCAAGTTGTTTCTTCCATATAAAAAAACTATAGTAGAGGTTTACCTTTAAGTACATGTTAAAAAGATAGAAAGAATGAAGGATTTAAAAATAGGTCTCCCTATACTAATGAGAGTAATTTCTAGAAAAACTAGTACAAAGGTAGACGAAGGGCCATAAAAGGAAACTATACCGCAAGGAGGCTGATGGACGAGGTAGAATTACCAATGCCTGTACAATGTACATTCTATGTCAGATTATGTGATGTCTTCAGAGAAAAGAGATGAGAAAAATGCACATTTTTGCATTTATTCTTAGACTGCATGGCTTTTCTAAATAACTTTATTCAATATCAATATTAAACAAGCATTTGTTGATGTTTATTAGTTAAAAGCTAATATGGAATATGGATCATACACAATGCTCTTCACACAAAATAGCAAACGCATTGTTTATGCTTTTAAATTGGGTTTTGTTAGTGTTAAAAATATAGGCTGAGAAAAATAAATAAACTTAGCGAAATATGTTTCGGAAGATGGTTGATTCCCACACACTGGCGCCACATGTCGTCGTCTCGGCGCCGACTCTGACGCAGGATCGCATGCGCATAATAAGTACCTACCTACTTATTATACTACACTGTTATAATTGCTTTATTTTAGCAAACAGATAATTTCACGCAATAAAATTATGTGTTAATTCTTTGATAACTCTGAGCTCGTCATGATACTCCTTCATTTTAAAAACGTTGAAAGAATAGGCATTGATATAAGTTGTAATTTGTAGCAATATAACTTATCCTATGTAATGTAGATAATTTAATATTATTTTTGGATGCTCAATATTACCTATCTGTATACATCTACAATAGGGGTGTGCAATAGACCGCGTGCTCGTCCATCGGTATCGAACAATCGGTGTTGTATGATGGTACCAACGAGTAGGTATTCATGCTTTGATGCTCTGTTGGACATTTTAAGCCACGAAGCATCGTCCAAGTTTCAAGCCTCATTGAGCGGCATAAACCTTGACGCATGACTTAAAGCCGTCTTGGCTGTCGAATAATCATCGAAGTAAGCAAAGTAAGAAGAAAATCAGAACACACAAATAATTTAAGAACTTCATCGAATTCCAAAATCATTTTAGGATATGGATTTCTAAATATTCATAGATGAGGTACCTAACCAGAATCAAGTTTACAAGCTATTTTACATCACCACATTTATATGACTTTTGGTAGTTAACATTTTGATGGTATTCGGTTTATAAGATTTTTTAGCAATATAGGTTGCTATGCAGACATACCTATCCAGTTAAATCAATCCTAACATAAGTAAATGTATATTTAGCATCCATACAAAACGTAAAATCGTAACTGCATTCTTCGCAACAAGCTTGAAAGCAAGGGTCATGTTGCCAGCGAACTATATACTACAATTCGCTTCATTTACTTCATCTCAGTCGTCTTTCAAGTTGGACATTGATTGATGGACATAATCGCTTAATGTATCATGTCATGCTTGATGAAGATCTGCAAGGCTATTGAGCAGTAGTGCGTTTTAATTAGTTTAACTGATATTGGCTTTAAATTATATGGACTTTTTCTATCAAACAATAATTTGCCGTATCTATACACAAATATTAACATTAAAGTCTGTAGTAAGCCTGATTAATGTTATCTTGGTTATGTTTGCTCACGCTTGCTAATTCTCGTACTGAAAAAACATTCTTTGGCTCTTATTTTACTTTTAAATGACTTCATGGCAAGTGAACCAGACACAAAATTGGTAAGTAATTGAAAACTAAGTTCTTTTCTTCAATATTATTTTTTTAGTTTAAGTGTCAGTTTAAGTTTTCTTGTCCTTTAATCTGTTATTAATCGTCATATCTTTATGATGAATAGCGTCGCTTGCCTTATCAAAATTCAATTAATTAATTCTACCAGATAGGAATCAACAAAAAGGGTTTGGAAGCCAACAAGACCACAAGGTCCAAGTTCTGTTGTAATGCTCCAGCGACCGTGAAATGAGAGTGCCAGCCAAAAAAGAGGGGAAAATGTGCCAGCCAAACTGTCGCCCGTTTGGCTTAGAAAGTGGAGTCGCGTCTTTTAAATAACTAACGAAAAATGAGATAATGTTTGGATTTTAAAGAGAGTGCAGCGGAGATTTTGATTTTCCAATGGGTCGTTAAGTCATTTGAAGTTATTGCTGGACGGGTAGCAAATTTTAGCATAGAAAATGCGATGTCATATAACGTAGATGGTCTTATTTAGGTACCTAGGTACTTTGTTATCCTATCAGTTATTTTTATCCAACCTAAAAGTTGATGGACTTTTTATCTTTAAAAGCCCCATCGGTCACTTATATCTTACCACAGGAAAATTATTCCCAGGGAAAATAACCTACGGCCGTGGATGAAACTGCGGGATGGAAAGCTACTATAGATGCTATAGTTTATTTTTATTTTCTAGACAGTTTTTTAGAAACTAGTAAAGTATGATTCAGTGCCATATGGCCTGTACGTGCAATTTGCACGGTTACAAATAGAAAATAACGTCACTTGTCACACCGTCTCGTCACATTGAACTGTTACCGAGTGAAAGTTTCTACTTTGTCACTAAGTACTGGCAATTTATGTAATATGTACTTAAGTTTACTTTCTGCCAATATAATAACAATTTTATAAGATAGAGTGTTACTAGGAACCATTTTTTTTAAAGGTTCCTCGCAGTTTTCTCTAGACGCTGTCACCTCTAACCTAGACTCTTTAGAGTCTAGAGAGTCTAAGTCAGAGGTAATAGCGACGAGTCTTCAAGAATGAGAAGTCTATTCATTTTCACTTTTTAGAGTTTAAATTTGTATGCATTCGATAAAATAGACTTCAATGAGGTCTAAGTACTTTATTAATGTACCTACTTAAAATCTTTTCGTTAATATATTTTTAATGAAATCAAAACGATGTGCATTGTGCCTACGAAAAATATGAAAACTCCAAGAGTTTTGCACAAAAGCAATAAAACTACGAATAGGAGAAGTTGTGAAAACGACATTTTGCTCACTACTTTTCCACTTCTTAGCCGACCGCTTATTAAAACTTTAGTCCTGTCATAATATTATTATTATTATACCTATGAGACTGCTCGTAAAAAGGGGTATAATTTATTTTTGTCTTCGTTTGCAAGTTGTTTGTTAAAGTATTTTGTGCCTGCGAGAAACTATTATTCACAAGAAATGTTTTTGACGTAGATAAAATATATTTGACGTAAGTACCTACGTAACTCATAGCAAATAATATTGGTTTGACACTACGTTTGAAATTAATATTATTATCATATCATATGCAGCATGCATTACTGTTGTCTTTAGAACAAATATTTTCTCATGGAAATAAAAGATCTTTGAAATATTATATTCAGAATTATAATAACTGACGTAATTTCACGACAAACATCTCATAAAAAACCGGAATGAAATTAATTTAAACATCAAAACATGTCATTAGAGCGTGCGAATGCGAAATGCACCTCATTGTTATACGAACTCTTAAAAAAAAGAATTAATAAAAAAAACGGTAGGCGTTGCCGCGGCGACGAACGATAAATAAATGACTTTATAATGTAATGATCCGACAAACCAAGAAATTTACGTATCGGAAAACATGTAATTACCGATTATAATATACCGGGGAGACATGGAGCAAGGGAGTTCCTGTAGTGATGTGCTTAGCTTATGTGTCAAAGATAACGGTATTTTACCGACGCAATATAAGTTCATCGAATTTTTATTTACTGTAGTAATCTGCAATGAATATTTACAGGATCAAACAAAGTGATATATCATTATCTTATTTTTATCGTGAAATTGTTCTGATGACTTACAAAGTTATAAAGGTGATGATAATGTGTATCACTAAACTTGTACCGTGCATGATGAGTTGATCATTAAATAATAAACAACAAAATAATTAATTAAATGAATTATGTTTTTTTTTTACCAACTTAAAAAGGATTGAACTTGCTCGGCTTGTAAAAAAACCGATGATCGATAGAAGTCTAGAGTAAACCCAGCACTATTGTAAGGTTTTGCTCGAATTTGGCTTGCAGCAAACAATTCGTAATCTATTCGCGAAGGGGAACTTAATCTTACAAAAGGAATTGCTCAAGGCACGGCAGATGTTCTGCAGGTAAATCGGAGCATGCAGTCCGTCGCACAAGTTCAACCTAATTCAATAGAAATCCTCTTAAATAGAGGGACAAACTTCCCGGGCGGTTGTACAGCAGATGCATGTAGAACAATGTAACCGACAATCTTCGACTTTTGTTGGTTTTAATTAAATATAAACCGTTTTAAGTAGTGGGAGTGGTGATTGTAAGTATGTATTGCAAATAAAAAATAGACAGTTATTTGAGTAATCGCGTAGGTAAACTGTCACTCTTCATATTGCAGAAAGGTTTGCATGCCGTCAAATATCTTTGACATCTTGGTTGGATAGTTCAAGTTCAAGTGATTAATTGTTGAAGGACTCTACCCATTTAGGTATTTTTTCTATAGGATTTTTGTGTTCTGCAGTCAAAACAATTATGACGTTGGGAGATTGGTGTAGTTGATAACACTTGTACTCGTTTTACAAACTTAATAATTATCTTAGGCTACATTTAACCTAACTATTTTAAGACTATAAAATTGCACGTCCCTACATTAGTGTTTTAGAAAATTGATGACTTGAAAAACCGTTGCAGTAGGAACTTTAAATTGCCTGTATCCTGTTAAGTATTCTTAACTAACGGACAGCTAACTATCACCGTAAAGCCAAAGCATAGCACAGGACTTGAAAATGTCAATAGGTAATAGGTTGAAGGGTGTTTAAGATTACTAGTTTTAACCGGTTTAAAAGTGAATACATAGTAATAAAAAAACAAAGACGTAGGTATGTATTTGGTCGTACAAGTGAATTTATTTGCCTTTAATTATGATGTTATGAAACAACATTATCTAGTTTTCAAAAGCTCTCATATCTAAAGTACCTATGTAGGTAGGTAAGTAATGCCGATGACTTCCAAAGCGTCCTTTGTCAAAACAAAGATCAAATCCATCGCAAAAACAATCCTGAAATCATCTTAAGTAGGTATAGCTTGTTAATTTAACCAGATCGTTCCACTTATCTTCCCAAGTAAGTAAGTTACAAAAAAGTTATGAAATCGATATCAAAAGCGCGCGCGCGAGCCTGTGCGATTTAGGTTTCCACCCGCGCATGCGCTAAACAACGGCTTCCGTTTCCGGCGACGACGGCACGTGCGCGGGTGTGTTTTGTAAACTTGTGTGATTTTGAATTTGAAACAGCTTTGCTAATTAGCAGGAAACGAACGGTTTTATGAGTTTTAACACTTTGTTTGTCAATACTGTTTGTTTTAAAACTTTTACTTATTACGAGTGCAAAGTCAATACGTAATTTGCAAACATAATCGCAATATTACATAACAATGGCCTGCTTGTTTTCAGTTGAGCTTAAAGTAGAAGTTAGGTAAGTGTAGCTTTTGGCAACCATTGCAGTTCCAATATGCATGCAAAATTCAATTTTCGATTTTTTCGATTTTCTAGTCGAACGACCCGATGAACCATGGTGTCAGAGTTAATGGGCCCATAGCTAATGGACCTCTGACGTGGCTTTATGTAACGACCTCTATCAAAACAGGACTACTTGTTTAGTATTATATATTATCTGTGCCAGGACCGACGGACGGCTTAACCACGACTTTTAAAACCCAATAAGTTTGTGACAGACACTTTCAAAATAAATACACTTTGATTATCACACCCCACAGGTAGGTATAGGTACTTATGAAATTATTATTAAGGTAAACAAAACACCTAAAATCAGCATAAATTAAAAAATGCCTTTTCATTACTGTGATTGCGTGCAGAGCCGCCCTTGAACCCAATAATATAATAAGCTGGGTCAGCGGTGCCCACTGGATTAGAACTAATTAATTCACCAAATTACCAAATATTAAGTCGAAAAATGGATAAATCTCGAATAGAGCCAGATAAAATAAAAAAAAGTGTTTAGGTACATTTACTTTCATGTTAATTTTATGGTACATTTACATCTTAGATATCTAAATTATTATGGGTAAGTTATTTAAATCTTGAAAACAGCTCTGAATGTAGCATATTTAGTAAACCTATATACGAAGAGAATTTATTTACTAAGCCGAGCATTGCATTGTAGGTATGAAATAAAATAAATTTTAATATTGTAAATTAAACATGGTAAAATGCCATATGGTACATTAAACAAAACAAAAATATATTGTATGGGTGGTTTCTAAATTAAACGAGTCAAAAATTCAATGTAAAACTATCGACGCTTCCCGAAAATATCGCTATTTCTGTAATAAGATGAAGTCAATTAAAATAACTGAGATCAGAGAATAGAGTTCTAACGACGCGATTTAAAAATAAACGCCTGAATTGATTACAGTTTTTGTTTAAACAGTAATTAAAGTCATTTTTCTCTGAAGCGTAAAAAGTTAATAAGTAATTTAAGTTGAGCTCTCTTTATAGACAAAGAGCCTTATAGTCTAGGAGCAGCGTAGGGGTCAAAACAAAATGGCGTCGTATAACGTGCAATGTGACATTTAGTGGTCGTAGGTATTGGCACGTGCCGCCAGGTGCATAGTAATAATTAGTTGATAAAACGTTAGGGGGCGTTATATCCACAAAAAATGCAAAGTGCGAGTTTAACCCTTGACTGTTTCCGCACGGGAAGAGAAATCGTACAGTTGGTACAAAACTAGTGAATAAGTTTTCATTAAGATATGGTGTTTTAGGATGTTTAAAGATATTTTACATAGATACTTAGAGGCAAGCCTACATCTCTTAGGGGTAGGTAGAGTCAATACTAACTTAGAAATAGCTATTTAAATAGCTGCTGCATAATGAAGGGTGGTAAAACACGAGTGTGTGTTTATGAAACGAGCGAAGCGACAAAATTTTGGTAGGTAATTAATTTGCGAACGTAGTACTAGCTATCTCTATCCTAAACTCTTTGGCTAACTAATTTAGCGATCCATTGCCTCGATTGTTCACGGAAGGCAGATCTGCAAGCCAAATGACCAGAAAATGAATGTTACGTGAAGTTACAAAACGGTTCGTGCCATGAATTATGCACACGTAGAAAACAAGCCAAATTAGCACATGTTGCCGGCGAATAGAGTTTAATTGAATTGGCACGAATAGAATTATAGATTTTCTCCGAGTTTCAGGTCATGGAAACGGATAAAAGAGTAAAGTACATAAATGTAGTTACTTAGTAGAAGTTTCTGTACAAAATTAAAAATAAAGGATTTAATATTGAGTTAGCTAGCTTTGGTCAAAGTTTGAGGATAACACAATTACCCTTTTTGCTTATTTTTATGTAGGTATACTACATTTTGAGTTGAATATTAACGACACAAATAGTAAAATTAGCAACTTTTATTTTAAAAAGCATACACTTATACACTTGACATTGTAATTTTTAAAATCCGTCATAGATATGGGACTACTACAAAAATATTACCTGATTCTTTTGGTTTGAGACAACAAAGTTCAAAACAATCAAAGATAGGAGTAATATCGACACATTCATAGGAATTTGCAAACAGAAATAGAAAACAATGAATTTATTATAAAAACTTATAAAAGTCTTTATTGCTACGACTATCTGTCCAAAATGTCACTTTGAAAATCTTGCATGACTGCAATCTCAGTCACCGGCTATTTATAGTTAGATAACGTCATATTTAATTTACAATCATTCTACTTTTTATATTTCATATAAATTTGATAGAGACGAGGCAGGGATCGTAGAGGTAAGTATACTAAGTTTGAAATAATGTAATTGGAAGGCCGAAAATGTAAGAAAAAAAGCAGTGCAAATGGTAAAAGTCACCGCATTTATGTCAATAACACATACTTTATTATATAGCAATGTTATTTATGTTACATAATATGCAATGTGAGGAAAATTATATAAACTTTAGCTGGTAATTCTAATATTCTAATTTTTTCCTTAAGGTACAACAATATTGACCAGAATATAAGAATATTCTAATCAAAATTTTGTCAACGTCCGTTTAAAAAATATAATCTTTGCAAAAAGGAGTCAAAGAACAGAATAGAATAGAAAGAAAACTTACTTCATTTTCCACTTATTATACCTATTAATAATTGCAAATCTATGACACATTTTCCTAGAATACGTGTCATATCTTGAAGATTGTGTTCGATCCATCCATCATACCCAGTGTGTCAAAAGTCTAGTAGTACCACAGTAGTACCTAAAGACAAACGATGTGTTTAAACTAAAACATGACGTTCAATATTTTAATTTTATCAAAACGTAAGAGACATGCTTTAAAAAAATAGTAAACCGGAAAATCTGAAAGAATATTTCGTGGTTGTTGTGATAGTATAAAATAGGTAAATACAGATTAAAATACGATAAATGTTACCGCGTTGGTTATACTTGTTGAGAATTTGTTATTGATTAATATTCTTATGGTAGAGGGCGGAATCATCCGTGAATGACAATTAAATTAATTTACCACTTTATATTGGATTTTCAGTGCCCGATTGACCGTGCAACGGTACAAAAATTAGGTTAACTTTTTAGGTAGGTACTTGCTCATATGTATCCAAGTAAGTACTTACTAAATTGGTGCCTATTTAGCACCAGTTGGTAATGCGTTTCCTTTTACGAAAACTTTTAGCAGAAAGTTTTTATAAAAGGAATTGGATTCCGTGACCAAAATTAGGTTGGTGTTAATTTTTCCTGGTTAGAACGAGACTATGAAGTGGACCATATTTTTTTTGGTTCTGTGAGACAAATCTTTCGTGTCTTTGAAATATTGTGTCGATGAAAAATTATTCAAATAAGTAGTTAAGTGCAGTGCAGTATACTGTCATGAGTTGTCTGTCTAAATAAATTACCTTACATTTAATTTAATGAATAACAATATAGCAAATAAAGTGTCATCCACCTAACATAGGTTACTAATATAGGTAATTTATTAATCATTAAATATTCCAACAATGAAAGTTATTTCCCGGTAAATCCAATTTGGCAAATTTTATGACTCGTCAATTAAAAGTAATTAAGTTAATTAATGAAATGACAGTGAAAACTTATTCCTTTCTTAATTCTTAAACATTAATTAATTAGGTATGCAAAATTAGACGTCAATTTTGTTGTAATAGACTGGAAGTACATGCTATTGCATATTATATAGATAGGTGGTCAATCATCAGTAGGTACGATATTTGAAAAAAAGTGTTTCATTTTATAATGAGTCATGCATGTTGAAAAATCTATTATTACGTAGTACGAAATGATCAGATAATAGATTAGGTACGTATACCTAATAATATACAGGACATATTTTTCCCATGCCATTGTGACGATGAAGAACATTATGTAAAAGAGGCGATAGTCAGTCAAACAAAAAATTAACAAGTATTATTAAATTTGATAACACTAATAATGTGGATAAAGGATATGCATAAGCCACGTTTATTGCTTTAACGCAGTCTTATTTTTATCGATGACTGCATTAAGAAGCCTTAGCACGCAAGAAAAATACATAAACTAAATTAGCAATATCACCCGCAGGCGGCTTAAATAGTTTTCCCGTGGGAATAAGACATTCCCCGCGGTAGAAAGTAGCCGATGTTCGTGTCTAGATTACCACCCTGTAAAATTTTATCAAATTTGATTCAGCCGTTTAGGCGTAACACAGTAAAAAACAAACAGACAGAGTTATTATTAAGTATGGATTCAATACTGTACCACTCACCAGATTTCCTTTTTTCGCTAACGAGCACCAGGGACTTGGTCCTCTTAACCCTCAGGGACCTCCTGCGTATCGACCTCATCAGGGCCTCAGGCATCCGGGAGAACCGGGGGGAGTCCACCCGCTTTTCCGGCATGAAAAAGTTCTTTACCGCCAACATTTTCACGATTATTGATATCACAGACACTAATATTTACATAGTTTTCAATATTTTCTTTCTTGATCCCAACAACTGAACAATCCAATCCATCGGTTCAAATCCATGCTGAAACACCTGTTAAAACACCAAGGTTTCAACAAAACAATAGCACTATAATAAGTACGATTTCTATATAATATTCTCTAGGCGATAACTTCCGTTTGGCCGTAATTTCGTCTATTGTTTTCAGACGACACTATTGTTCTATCGAATCACCATTCTGGACATGATTGCATTATCCGAGTATCCTTAACCGGTTTGATTGGTTTCGAATTCGATAGTGGATTCGAATACGCGACGCGGCATGTGCTCACGACGGCAGACGGTTACGTACTAAGCGCGCTCATACTTGCCTGCCTCTACCGAAGAAGCGGGGGGCAGGTGCCCATAGGACGCTGCTGTTATCTCTCTTATCAGAATTTACCTAGCCTTCAGTGAGATTTACCGTTTGTTGTCCAACTGAATGAGCGGAAGAAAGTAGGGCTATAAAATTGTGAAAGTAGCCTAGGGTGATTTTGAAGTTTTTGTAGGGAAGAAATTACTTTTTCTAACCAATAATTCACATATACATTACAAGGCTGACCTGTAAATAATTATGATGAATCAGTTACTCTAAATTAAGTTTTTAAAATCATTAAGATTCAAGACTTTCGATATAAACTCTATCAGTCGTTTTAACATAACGTCGTGCTCTAGACTCTCTCCTCGTTAGAGCTGAAATCAAAGTAAAAAAAAATGCTAGTAATGAAAAGAAAATAAATATTAAGAGATACTACAGTACGAAATTCGCAGAACCAGATCTCATGCTCTAAGTTTAATAAATAAAAAAAAACCTTGATGCAGAAATGCAGTTAATAAAATTGTGCAAGTGGACTGTCCAGGAGATAATGATAAAGCCTTATTATGGTAATTACAAAATGCACATTAGTGGACAATAATATTTCTTTATTAACCTGAAATTAAAAAGCAAAGACAGGTTATAGTTTTCACCTTCTACACGAGCTGTAGGTATGTCAAGGTATTTTCCGCAATATAAAGGACATAAGACTTTGTCTTATATACTTTTAATTTATTTTAATATTTAAGATGATTATCATAGTAAAAATATCTACCATATTTATTGTACACATCCTATCTTTAATGTAGAGTTGCTGTATAAAAATTAATGTGTTGCGTCGGTGTTTGTGTACAAAATTGAAGTACAAACTCGTTTAAGCGAAACCTAAGTATATTGACTCTATTTGTCACATGCATACATACATGCATATGCACTACATACATAATTATGTAGTCCGACGTAAATATTCCTTTTAAGATTTTATGGTATGGTCATGTAAATAATCTAGCCTTTTTCTCCTCGATCTGGTTCAAGCCGGACAGCTTATTAATCCTATCAACCTGTCCTAGGGTCTAATTGCGGTTCCAATAATCAAGCCGTTTTGAGAATGTGGTCCTCCCACGACCCTCCTCGTCGGGAATCGAACCCAAACCGGTCCATCCTTGCACCTTGTACATTGTACTTGTCTTCCTTCACATTTGTCTTGGAGATAAAGATTGACGGTCATACATTATACACACACTTAGACACGGTGAAAAATTATTAATATTTCTTAATATTCGTGATCTGGCTGTCTCAGTTACCAAATGACAAACGTCTCTACCCATTCTTGAATTATTCCCTTTTTGATCCGTGAAATTGGGTGGAGGTCGTAGGCGCTGCGTTCAGAGTTCAGAGGTTTACTGAAATTACAAAGGGCAATCTTCGAAAATACATTGTCTTTTTAGACTAAAAGACATAAAATTCTTTAGAAAAAACAATAGGTTAACACTCTATAACATACTCTAAAGGGAACTACACGTACGAAGTTTATAATGTTAGAAGGTTAATTGAGCGAAACAATATCAATAGTTTCGTTATTAAGTGCTTAATTATTTTGCCGATTATATTGTTTTAGTCTACCTACTAGTATCGCCTACGATCTTGTCCGCCCTCTCCAACCAAACTGTCTTTTATTCAAACTAATGTCTGAGTTAACAACACAGGACCTAGGATAGAGCCTTGCGGTACTACGCGTAGGATGGAGTCAATGTTGTATAAAATATTAATCTTACGCAGATTTGCCTTGAGCTATTCGGAAACCTGCTCTCGATATGCTTATTGAAACAGCATCAAGTTATTTACACACTGATAACTAGAACAAACTTACAAGGGAGGCGATATAAAGCTTCTTTAAGAAACGCAGCATTGCATTCCCTGAAAAGACAAAAATAAATTTCGAGTTACAAAACACATTGACATTTACTGCAATTTTACGATCATTAGAAACCAGGGATAGATTCAAACACGCAACCACAGAAAACGTATTAAAACTTCGTCTAAATTCTATTAAAACACGGTCAAATAACTCACAATGGAGAGGGAGACTTTACTGCCTAGTAATCTTCGGATGTTCAAATAGATTACGAGTTTTACGACTTCACTTCGACAGGACCATAAGCAGAATACCTTTATTGTTCGGAGTTCGTAAATGTCTTCCCCGACATGGGTTCTGATTCACCGTCAAATGAGGAGCTCTTTTGGTGACAATATGGTTTTCGACGTGAGAATTATTGTGATAGTATGAAACAAAACATAGGAACAGACCGCGTTTTAGGCGTTTTAGCAAATGTGAATTTTTCTTCTAGTAAAAGCATTCATTGATGTAAAAGTGCCATACTACAACGGTGCCATACTAAAAACTATACGATATTGAGTCTGGATGGCTCCAAAGAGCAACAAAGACTAATAAAATTAAGACAATACTATTACCGTATTGTCATGATCATGACAGTGGATCGAGTGGGCGAAAGGTATCATAATCTTATTAGTACTATTGGCTATTTCCATTTCCCTTCACACCTTCTTAGAAGTGTCTTCATGGTGCTTAGCTTAGGGTCCGTTTGTCTACAATGACAATGAAGCGTTGCTTGATGAATTACGTGATGATGCAAGCTTTTCGTATCAAGATGTTAAATTATGATGAGGATTCTTTATGGTTAGTGACAGTTGTGACATAGTCGCGGTGAATTTCGAGATCTAATGTAGCCTGAGAACTTAACCTCAGAATGTAGCATTAAATTGGGCAAAGGATTTCAAAATTTAATTTGAATATGATGGGCTTCGGTTGGAAATTAGCCCTGGTTGGTGGTTATTGTGGTATTTCGTTTTTTTTTTTGTATTTGTATTTGTATTGTAAATATTCAAAAATAACTAAATCATCTAACATCAAAGAATATTATTGATTACATAATGAACCGAAGGAAATCATCGTTTTTTAATGGTCCACACATCAAATCAATAAAGTTAAATCTTACTAAAATCAACAAAGTTTCACTTGTTTTTGTTTGAATGTTATTTGTTAATGTGTGCAATAATAGTACATTACGATATGAGTGCGGTGGGTTGATCATTACAGCCGAGGCGATATTGCTAGCCCGAGCCGTAGGCGAGGGCTATAAGAAGGCAGAGGCTGTAATTATCAAAGCGCACGTATGTCGTACGACGTTTTATAACATATTTGCGAGGAAATAAATAAAACTAGATAAAAAACAATACAGCGAAAAGAAAAAGCGCGCGGAATAATTTTTACTTATTCACAAATTAGGATGCGCGCGCATCATCGCTTTCTTTTTTTTAAGCCATAGTACAAAGAAACAAAAACCAGCCAGTATTACTAATAAAGTAAATTAATATTTTTTTTGTTACAGATAAATGGTTGTAATTTATTGTAAAAATTAATTAAATCAAAGAATTAAATGTTTATTTTATTGTACTTTATCTCCCAAAGTTAATTTTATGTATAAAATGTTGACCACTTTTCTGCCATAAAAACTCTTTGCTAAGATTTAAAAAAGTACCCTTCGATAAACCGTGCGTTTTACCTAATTAAAAAAAAACTCGTGTGTTTTACAGCACTCGTGCATTTTACATTACGATTACGCACAAGTACGTAATAAGATACAATACAATATTGAAATTGGTGTAATAAGAGACCCTTTACGAGCAAATGTGTTATAAAGAGTTTTTACTTACTTACTTACTTTTACTTTTAAATGCCTGTTTTATCCATTCCCAGATATTTAATGGCAATGGCAATGCAATCAACGAAGCAGTTACTTTGTTCGACAAAAAGATTTAGTTACCGAGATTAGTTACATACTACTTTAAAACAATGAAATAAGTAATTAACACATGACACTGAGCAGTGAGACAATGAAAGACATGCCTGGCGCGTAGACGAGGATGATATTGTTAGAAAGTATGGATCGTGTCGTGACCCTTTGTGCGCGAGAGTCGTGGGAATAGAGGCTGCGGAAACCGAGGTCGGGGTTCGATGCAAGGAAAAATCGCAAACGTTCGATAAATGGTCGGCGTCATTGAAGAGTCTTTGTTTATATATAGATGCAGCAAGTAATAGATAAGGAGCGTTTCCTTCATCTACAATATTTTGCTGTATATTTTCATGTTGATTTAAATTCACTCGATCAATGAAATAAAATAATCATAAGTAGGCCATAGAACCTTTCGTGCTCAAAATAAACCATGTCAGAGGCCTATAGCTGAGCTACTAGGCGGTTTGAAAACTCTGACACCAGGGTTTATCGGGTCGTTGTTCGACTCGAAAATCCACTCGCTAAGAAGAAGAATAAATAATCGTCTAAATAAAACAATACCTAAGACAATACCAAAATTGTTCCCTTTGTTCTTCCCTTTTGCATCCTCTTTTAAAGATGAAGGTCTATTATGGCGTTTACCAATTAGAGTGGAAGAAGCAAATTATTCATTTCACTCGTCCCTCCCTTGGTTGACAAGGGTAGAGTGCAACATCGCTCTTTACTTACCAAATGCCCGTCTCAATTTATCTTGTCAATTTCCCTTATTATCAACGGGTTTCTTCGTAAATATTGTAACGGTGGCAATTTTTGAGCCTGGGTTTAGAATTGAGCTAATTCTGATGACATAAAATAAAGCTGTTCTCCCGACCACCATGATCGATATTAATAACGAACAAAAATTACTTGTGGTTTATTGTTTAGTTTTAATATTTTTTTTGCAGAATGTAAACGCAACGTCACAAGATTTTTTACGACTCATCTGGCTTTTTTTTTTGTTTGAAAATAACATTGACCTGAAAACGCTTGCCTTCAGTTTTATTATTTTTCATAGAAAGTTGATAGTTGTATTTGCAAACTCAAGATCGTTCGTTGGCACAGTCAAGATGAAATTGGAACCTTGAAGCTTTAGTTTGTGACCCATTTTCCCAGATTTTATAGTTGTGACGTCAATGAGTTATGTGCATGTGTGTTTTTGCATATCACATTACGTTTGTACATTAGGATTTGTGCTGGTACCTTTCCTAACCTATCTTTAGATAAAATTTTCTAAAATCTTGGCATCATACCACTTGGCAAATTAGATTTGAAACTTAGCATTTACCAAGTAGGTACCTAAAACACAGGCTGAGAGTAGGGATTTTCACATTTTCCACTTTAATTAGTGACATGACTCAAAATAAATCGGTGACGAAATTCGTTACTGATTTATGTAAGTAAGGTATGTCGTAAATTTCGAATTCTGAAAACATCGTACTCAAATACGCCCTTTGAAAACGTTACCAATGAGCTTCAAAAGCTTTTCATATTATTTTTTGGAATCGGAGGAGGATTTATTAATTTATTTTTGTTGCGGTTTGACGTCAGAGTGAACTCGATACAGATAATATTTTTTTTTTATATTGGTCAACGTTCTGATTCGGACGATTTGGCAGCGAGTACCTTTGGCTAAAAATACTGCTAAAAATACTTTGTGCAACAGCATGCAACCATTTTGAGGCCACGATCACACCATGACACTGTACCTACCATCTAACACAGGATATCTAGCTATAGGATTTTGAGTAAAAGGGATAAAATCAATGATGCTACAAATGCACAGAAGCGAAATTAACGCTTTTAAGGTTCTGTATAGTCAAATAGGAACCCTTTAATTTGTTTTTATGCTACAAGCAAAATTATGTTCCAAACTTCTTCAAGTCACGCGCTTCTTCTTGTGTTGCATTGTTGAAAAATATGGGGTAGGTTAGGTATACCTTATC
>JARACY010006282.1:0-17858 GCA_029255725.1 Scrobipalpa atriplicella
AGAAAAATTAAAGAAGTGACAGAAACAACATAAATTACTTTGTTTAAATATGAGTTGCCCAGAATAGAAACGAACGATTTTTTTCCAAAGTCTCCAACAAAGGAGTTATAAATTCAGAATTGAAAATAAGAAATAAATACCGGTACACAATTCTTTGTAAAACAAAGTAACTCAACGGAAAATATCAAAGAGATTAAATTTACTCGATTTGGAGTTATGCCGTTTTGTCTGCGCGAATTAATGCGGCTCATGCATAAGTATTAGCTGGAATTAGAACTCGTCTACACGAGCGACTGTGTCTGCAACCGTTCGCGACAGTTGCGTGACAGTTCGCGACAGTAGTCAACTACGGTTGCTGATGGTTGCCCATGGTCGCTGAGCCCATAGTCACCGACTACAGTTGCCTAAGATCGCCTATCTCGTAATACGATCGATAGTTGCCCCTTTCACCGATAGGTGCCCAAAGCCGCCAATGGGGGCCCACAGTTGCCGATAGGTTTAAGTATGCCCACAGTTACCGACGGCTGCTGTTAGTCGCCGACAGAAAAGTTGCGCCACCATGGCGCCCTCTGCAAATTGCTACGTTCTGTGACCACTGTCACAAACGGTCACGAACACTCGGTCGCTCGGCTGCAAGAGCCCTTAGCTGGTATTAGGCAGTCGCATCGCGACCACCCGACAAATTTATTGTCGGCCCACGGGACCGGAATTATCACGCTTTTCAGGTACCCAAGTAGTAATTTGATTGCCACCAAATCCTGGATACCGCTAATAACTCTTCGAGGTGTCTCGGCTTTACTTTATACGCTCCAATTGTTGCGAAATCACTTAGGACAGCCTTTTGTTACTATGACTCGTAAAGTCTCACATAAATATTTTAACATAGCTTCTGAATTCAAATGGAGTAATAGACGCACAGGGGTGAGGTGAGGCTGATGTTTACGTTGATGACTTGCTTTATATCATTGTACCCAAATGGCTCGTCAACCTCCGGAAATAAATATTGTTGTCTCACTCTAACGGATCTGGTTGAAGACATCACGTATTCAATACATTATAGCGGCAATAAACAACACATATGCGTAGTCCATCACTTTTACGCAGAATATAGTACGCACAAAACAGCGCACTATTTACTACTTCATCTTCTATAACAGGCTCTTCTTCTTCTTTTATAACAGGTTGTCGAGTCAGCGATGAATTTCATAGACCTTGGTATCAATGGTTTTAAGCGCCTAGTTAATCTAAAATACATTCTGGTAGCAAACATTAATTGATTAAGTGAATATAATAAGATCCTGGCTGTTCGGCAATCAATGCGTTGAATAGATTATTGATCACACAATATTTTTCTGTTCCGAAAAACGGATATCCTGGCAACGGCTGTTGCAAAAAGTCTGACTCGCAGAATTGACCTACCAACACGTCGGTCAATATAAAAATCCTCTAACGCAGCATTCTGGAAATCATACATATTAATATGGGCGCGTGTCGTGCCCGGGGTTTTTATTGGTTGCGTAAAGCGTCGGCCACAATGAAAGCGAAATGGGCCGTGTGATGTCCGCTAGACCTTTCGATGCTAATTTGCACTTCGTCCTTTTGATCCGCGCTATTCATAAACTGGGATTCAAGCAAGAGATTTAAGAGATTTTTTCTGGTAAATTGCCGTTACTATTGGAAATTGTTAGTAAGAAAACACTCTTTTCTTTACTTTAAATGTGGAATTTCAATTTTCTATTCCATGCTGGACAGGGAGCAATAAGAAACGTAGAATGTTTTGCTACATCTCAACCCTAGCATATTATAGAGTACTATTATTGGTTGTGTAAAGCGTCTCGGCCACAAAGAAAGCAAAATGGGCCGTGTGATGTCCGCTAGACTTTTCGATACTAATTTGAAACTTCGTGCTTTTGATCCATGCTATTCATAAACTGGGAGATTTTTCCGGTTATTTTTTGTAGCTGTTGGACATTGTTATGGCGGTAAATAATTTAATACTCCTGTGAAGCTGAAGGTTCAAGTTTCTACTCCATGCTGGACTAGGAGTGATAAAAAACATAATGTTTGCACTTCCTCTTTTTGATCTGATCTATTCATTAATTGAGATTTTTCTGGTAAATTGCTGTGGTTATTAGAGATTGTTGTGGAGCTAAACTATTATGTTTTAATTACTATATGTAGCTTGAGTCTATTGTGAAACTTTGACTCTCACAGTGCTGTCATATGTTTTTAAAATATTAAAACATCGGAACAAAAACACTCAACGACATTCATAATTCAAATCTAACTCGTATGAAATTCTTATAGGTTCTGTATTTTCATAATTAGTTTCTGTGTTGTTAAATTTTAAACTAAATATTATTTTGAATTCGTTTCAAAGGAATGAAGACATCCTCCCATTTCTATATAACAGTAATTTTCGACAAGATAAAAGGAAAATGTGAAATGAACCATTAACTTCAAAGTGCAAAGGTATTATGCAAAGATGATATTAAAGGTGACAGAAATTTGTGATATTTACTCGCATAGATAAAATTTTATGTTTAAGCTGTAAAGCGTGACGACTTAACAAAATTAATTTGATATCTTAAAATATCTCGGCAATTTCCATAATTTGACTTTTATGTCTTTATCGATATAATTCAGGCCTGAAATTTCAAATTACTTGCTCTAAACTTCAAAAACGTAATACAATAATTTGTCTCTACGTTGATTTTCACGTAAGGAAATTAATTGAATAGAAAGCTATTTTAAAAACGTCACAAAATTTTGAGAAATATCAAGTGAACAGCGTACATTGGCCGTCGTCTTCACAACACATAAACAAAAGGCTTGTATGAACAGACAAACGCGAAGAAAGGCGCAATCTGGCGTATGAGCGGACACAGTTCGCCCCTCAGGGAAATCTGGAGCCGACTTTACAGGTACACTCAACCACGATTTCTAGTTTAAAACTGTTTGAGCCAGTCTAGTAGAGACGGCTTTACTAAATTGACAAATAAATTAAAAAATGTACTGTTTTATAAAGTGCTTGCGAACGTAAATTCTTACTGAATGGAATTGTACTACATTCATAATTGGAATGTAAGATATAAAATAAGAAATTATCACACTCTTTCTATTATTGAACATGTATTTTGCAAAGATAGCTTATAAAATCTATTCAAATCCCCGAAGAACAACACAATCAATGTTCTGAAGATTTTCCTCGTCTTTTGTTCCTCCCACTAATAATGAACGCGATATTTCAAGCCTTTGATTTGGAAACGTGGGCCTACGACGATTAATAGTCTAATTAATAACCTTTCTACGGTAATTACTTTAAAGTGTGCTGACAGTAAATAATGATGAACTTTGATTTAAATAACTGGGCACAAGAGCGTGCAGTTAATAATTTAAAGTGCGATAATATATGGATAAAATACACAGGAAAAAAATTGTAACGGTGACATGTCAACAATGTTAAAAGAGTTGAAAAATATCGGAAAAGACGTGTAACATTTTTTACTTCTGTCTTGTCGTATCGTCATATACTTATCTAGGTCGAGACCACTATAAGTTGTGATCTGTATCATAACCTCCATTTTTATCCTGTCGATCGTCTGTATTGGTAACATAAAGCACCGAAGGTCTTTAACCTATTCTCTGAAGGTTAATATACGGGTGACATCTTTTATTTCGTCTGACCAATACTTTATTTCTTTGATATTTCTATCTTAGTAAAATATCCAATATCCCCCGTATCGGCACACTAAGAAATAAAACGTATCATAAACATTTTTATCCTAACAATAAATTTAATAAGATCTCTACTTGTACCTAGATAATATGATCGTTTAAGAGGCAATTTGTTTTAGTCATGATAAAATGTTTCATAATTCTTTGCTTGTATCAAGTTGTTCTGTAAGACTAGAATAAATATTGAAAATATTAAATGATTAAATAATAAAAGGCTTTCAAGTTGAGATTTCAAAGATTTTTGTATAATATTGTTTGGAGATAGACTAAAAAGTTTGACAATCTGTCGTTAGTATCCTTTGAAATGAAAATAATGATCCAACAACTATTATCAGTTGTTCAATTTTGAGCCACTCCTATCAGTTCGCGGACAGCGGTCCCTTACACCCGGTATAATGTATGTTTATTTAGCATACAATTGGAAATTCGTTTCACAAAGCAGCGGAATGGTGATTGTGAACCGGCAAACAATGACACATGCCGGCACGTCGTGTTTTGTCTTCATTTGAGCCGCGGCGGATGTAATGACTCCTTTACTTAGCTATGTCAGACCACCAACACATTCATCTTCAGATTGTTTAGCCACGTATTGTAATAGGCATTATTAATGCAAAAGTATTTTTTTTGTCCCTTACTATCAAATCGAAACGATTGACGGGGAGGTTGGACGAGGTATGGAGTGTCAAACAATTGAATGGTTTACGTACCTACTAGTGAAATAAGTACATAATTATACGTCGTCTGTGATAAGCATTTTTAACATTTATATAGTCATATTAAATTAGGGAGTAACAACGATGTCTGCTGTAAGAATTTTTTTTTTTAGAAATAAGCAGTGCCTGTTGGTTGTGGGCTTGTTTTTTATGTCCTGCTATTTTTATGATATTTTGTGTGCAATCTAAGTGTGCAATATTTTTTTTAAATAAACGAGTAACTTACAGTAGCGTTCAATTGCCAGAATGGTACAAGATCAAACTATGACGCAAATTTTCACACAACATAACTCGTTCCCAGAGAATAGGTACTTAAACGATTAAATTGCGGGAAAAAAGCCAAGACGAAAGCTAGTTATGATTAGTATACAAGATCTTTGAATCAAATTACTATAGTTGCTGGCTGGTGTCAGCCTGATCGTTACAGGTAGGTACATGACACCAGGCCATGGTATTCATATTTATCGACTCTACACTACAACCTACTTGATAAAAGAACAATCTGCATATTTTTGTGACTTTCTTTCACTTTACATATACCGATTGTAAATTAAATATAGGCTGAAGATTGAATTTTATCAGCGTGCGATGAAGACTGATGGGCGCGGCGCGGTACAATTCGATTTGCAAGAGCGTCTCGGCGCGACTCGATTAATGTAACTCGCATATGTGTCGCGTTTTCTAATACATTCTATCTACTTAGCTACACTTACAAGATTATATTGTACATGAAATTGTATTTAACGTGTTTGTCTCATTCGTATAGTATAGTGAGAGAAGTTGGAGATGTTACGAGTTCAAAGGTTTATATCGTAATAGATTTAGGATACTTAAGTAGAAAGGGTTTAAAATTACTGTTTAGATCAGCAATATTCAATGCAGTTTGAAAAGTGTAGCGCATAACATTAATACAATTTATAGTAATAGGTACCTTATCTCTTAATGAGGTACGGCAGAGTATCAAGTGCATAATGATAGGCTTTTGAGGATTGCAGTTTACCTATTAGTCCATGCAAACCCAAAATTTACACTAAAACTGTCAGATTCTTTTTTTAAAGCTGGACCTATGTTTTTCTCATCCCCACTCCAGCATGGAAGAAACCAATCAGAGGATGACGAATAAAAAATAAAAGAGAAAACTTTGTAAAAGTGTATGAAATATGTACTTAGTTTTATAAAGTAACTGTTGTCTCAGGTGGCAGAGATATGCAAATCTGTGCAATCTAGCCGCATCTGGACCAGTGGTTGTGATTGCTTCACGAAAATATGGACAGCGTCTCACCAGCTGCTGCTTCCATACAAACCCAAACAATCTGGTTAGATATTTTTGCTGTATTGTTGTCAACGCCAAAATAAAATTAAGTATGTATATTTTTAACTTTTTGATATCCTTATTAATAAATACTATCACTATCATCATATCAGCCCATTACAGTTTTGTTGCTGACGTAGGCCTGGCCACTGAAATTAGCGGTATGTTACAGCAAAATCTGTCAGCGGGTCAGGAACAAAGTAGTTAAATATATCTCAGTACTTATCGTGTGATATCGTAATCAAGCTCCTGCTTGAAGCCAAATACCCACAAATTAATAAACTTCCTGACATAACGAACTTAAATTCGATATATTTAAACTTCGAAGTCACGAAAGCGGTTCACTTTACGATCGGTTTATGAATACAAACTCCCTCATAGACATGTCGCTGTTGACAGTCTACATAAATACCATATGTAACTGCCTCTGTGGTCTAGTATCTGAGCCATGGGCTCTGGATCCGGAGGTCCTGGGTTCGATACCCTGGGGGAAACACAAAGCTGATATTTGTTAATCTATCACTTTGTGAGGGTTTCCCCAGTTTGGTTAGGACATTGCAGGCTGAATCATCTAGATTGTCGGAAAAGAAAAAGGATTTCGTGCTTTGGAGGGCACGTTAAGCCGTCGGTCCCGGTCGCTGTCTTTGATAATGGTCGATACACAAACCATGTCAGAGACCTATTAACTGGGTTTAAAAACTCTGACACCAGGGTTCAACGGGTCGATCAACTCGAAACCCACACGACAAAACCTGAAGAGTAGCGTGTCTTAGGGCCGTTCCAAGTTGCGATGAGGGATCACGAACTCGCCTTGTGGAACATTGGTGAACTGTTGCTGAAGTTATGCCTGTTTTGTTGCTATGAAAACTTCTTCAGGATTTAGCCTGTTTTCATACTTGTAAGTTTTATGAAAAAAATGTAAGTTTTTTTTATGAATCCATGTTTATTCGGCAGACTTTTAAAAGAAAAATACTTTAGTATTAATGCAGTAGAGAATGGGAAGCGAAAAATTTAAAAGATACGGGGACAGATCGGAAAGCACAGCGTGAAACATCCTCTTAGTCTTAGATGTACTGGTGAACTTGGTTGCAGGCTGCAGTCAAACATTTATGGGAATGGAAGCTTACGTTCATCAGAAAACATCTACCGGCTATTGATGATGAATCTGATTATAGTCTGTTTAAAATTTGTCTTAAAGCAGACGAAGAAAATAAGAGAAATCGGAAACATCTGTGCAGCTAAATATAAACAAAACGTCGACAAAAACAGATCACCATTCCATCAACTGTAAACAAAACAAAGGCAATTAAAAGGTATTCTATCGTAAGACTTTTCTATTATTCCGAGTGGGGTTTGCTGGTGGGACATTTGTATGCGCAGCGAGATATCAGGCGGGACGCGGGTGTGCAAGATTTACGGCCGAAGCGGGACAGTCCCGGCCGGTGGGACAACGGACACGGCTACGACATGTCCCGTAAGATTAATTGCGCCCCCTACTATTCGACCGACGCTGATTTTTAATCCCCAACGGCAGAATTCGGAATTCAAAATCTGATCTATTCCCGAAGAGATGGGGTTAAGATAAGTGTTGGGAGCGTTTTCTAATGAAACGGAACTTAGGGTTATTCGGAGGGTGCGGTTTTATCACCGCAAGCGGGCTTTTTTAAGGTATATGTAAATTTTCTGATTTTGTATTTAAATTGCTTTTAAGCAACAGATTAGGAAATTTGGAATTGGGTAATGAAGGCAACTAATTTTTTTTAATAACATCTGCTAGGAACTTTTACAACTTAAAATATGAACTCTACAAAATATGAATCTTAGATTTTTAATATTTTTGTTATAATTTTATCATAGTTTCGCACGAGCCTAATACAAAAACAAGTGCCGCAAAAACACAATCCAAATTTAAATTTGATTGGAAACTTTATACCAACTAGGGTGTCCACACTGACATGGTAAAATGGGAAAACTCTAGATTAAAAAACTAATTTATGCTGTGTTAGCATAAACACGCCGGCAGCCGATTCTTAAATTTCGTTTTGCATTTAAGTAGAACTGTTTTTGCATAAAAAATATAAGGACTGAATTTGATACGAACAAAAAAAGACGAAATTACTTATTACTGTAAGAAATTATTACCTGTCACCTGTTTTTTTAATTAGATATCATTGTCTAGCTCTAGCAAATAAGATGATTTTGTGCTTCGGAGGGCAATTAAGTTCTCGGTGTCACCCCGTCGCGGTCTTTGACATATTTACAAGGTATGAATGCATCGTGTCATATTTTTAAACTTTGACACAGGAATTCCAGAATCATAATAATACCAAGCCGTTTTGTACTAAAACAACATGTCATTTACGAATTCAAACGCACTGTCAATTGAAACTTTGCCACTTTGGAAATTTCCACATCTCGAATTACGCGACGCAATATCTAGGAATGAGGGTAGAACCCATCGCACACTTAGCCATTATGTTAAATTAACCAACTGAAGTGCTTTCCAGATACTTTTATCTCATGTAGGTACTTAAACCTACCTACTTAAACCTGCCTCGCCTTATCTAATTTCGTACAGACTACGTGCTCTTAGTTAATACGACCTAATTAGGTATATGATCAAATTATTTGTAGAGCAAGGTCATTGAAGAACATATTCAAGAGCAAAATTTTTAGCGTCAGCTTTTTAGTCAAACTGTTTCAAGTAATACTGGCTGCTGGAAGAACACTACCCCGAAGTCTTTCCTAAATTGAGGGGAAAATGTTACTTACTGCATCTCTGTTGTTTTACTTAAATTATTTTTGTACCAGTACAAAAATAATTCTTACAGTTGTAAGAAAAAAATACTAAACCAACAAATAAATAAGAAAGCAAGTAATAAAATTACAAGAACACAATTTAAGTTTATTTATTACGAACAGCAGACAAATGGTAGAAGATCTACCAAAATTAGGTCAAAGAGCATAACTTGAACTCCTACAACACAACGGACATGAATGCTCTAGAGCTTCAGTCATAAAAAATACTAGCAGATCCCGCTGCTCCTACACGCGGCGAAGCGTTTTTAGTATGTTCGACACTGCGTGTTTTCCATACAAACCAGGGTATGTAGGCGTACGAAGTCGCAGGCAAAGCTAGTAAAAAATATAACGTAGTAAGAACAGGCACTAAAATGTAAAATTTACATTCCACGGGAGCTGAAGACGGTCGCATTGTAATTTTACACATGTTAATGAGGCTGGCTGGCTTATACAACTTTGCGCGCTAATTCTGAATGGCTGCCAAATTAGTTTACGGGTCTTACCAGCCGTAGTACCGGCAACTCAAAGATAAGAAAATACAATGTTTATAACGTAAGATGCTACCGAACAAACACTAGTTATCGAAAGTCTGATGCATGTTATTGCAAGATTGTAAGGCCCGTATTTATAATCAGCTCTCAAGAGTGACAGCGAGTTTGAGTTTGAATCAGTAATGTCATTTCAGTACAAAACGGCCTGTCAAATCCACACTTAATATCGCTCTCAAACTTGAGATCGCTTTATGAATACGATCCTAAGTGTAGGTGTGACGACTGTTTTAAATTGAACAAAAATTGCTAGGTCTCATAAAACAATTGCGATCTTATACTCTTAAACGTAACCATAATAAATTTTCTAATTTTATTCTATTTAAAAGAAAGATACGGGGTGTAAGGGACAGCGTCCCGCAAACTAGGGGTTGCTCAGTCAACGAAACAGAACATTTCCTGAAAAAAAACCTGGTGATAGTTGTTCAGCATCGTTGACTGAGCAACCCCTATCAGTTTGCGGGACGCTGTCCCTTACACCCAATATATACTTCCAGATGTAAAACGCCAGCGCCAGCTTGTTTTGTTTGAAGCAACATAATGATAATGAAATTAATCTCATATCCTTGTAGCATCATAGTTAATATTAACTTAATCGAGTGAAAACACAGATCATAAAAATCATTATTTTAACGTATTTGAATATTTTATTTCTAGATACTTATGCACGCACGAGTAGTATAGCTGTAGGTGGGAATACTACTATTTTACACATGCCAATATTTGGATAGGTTGGTAAAACTTTACAATAAAATATTTATTTTAAGCTTATCTATTAAAAATGATTTTGTTAAAATACTTAATGAAAATTAAAATAATTTGCATTAGAATCCAATTTAGCTTTAGTCTAGACGAGGTTGGAATGTCGAATCAATATCAAGAGAATTCTTTTTGACGATAAAATTTGTTATACTTAAGTTAAGCTGTTATTATAATAAACTTTTTATACTTAGTAATCAAACAAGCAAAACACTTGAAGTTTCTTGCCATTCTTACTGGAAAAGACACTCCGAATACAAATAAATGTAAGTAAAGGTAGAAGATTAATTTTTAGTCAAGCTTTCTTTTCAACTAATCTTACCTACCATAAATAGCTTAAGTTTATACAAAGTATTAGCATTTTATTTCCCAGAAGTCAGCTCTTAATATAGTCAGGTCAAGACCGCCTCATTTTAATTATCTTAATTAGTTTAGCAGTTAGTCCGACGCAAAGACGTCTTTATTTTATCCTTAAATAAGCCTTAACGACTCTCACTTTGCCAGATGTGGCCCAACTTCGGACATTCTTGCATTAAAAAGAGTGCTTAAATAGTGTTTCCTTTATTACACGTTATATGTTACTTAAGTACTTGAGTGCTTCGTGTGAAAGTGTTCAAAATTTGCTGTTCTGGATACCGATGTTTTTGTTTAAAAATACCTACTACTTCTTGTTGTTGAAGATTATAATCCATATCAACCCATTTTACTTACTGAAACATTTTTAACACAGCTATCAATGACTTCAAAAGTAGGTTTCTAAGTATAAGATCAGTCAGCTAAAATTTGGTGACAGTAGCAAATTCTTATCTCAATTTAGATAGAGCACAAAGTCTAAAATAATACATTATAGTTAAGCTTATCATACATCATGATGACAAGCCGCCATTTTGTTGAGAGCCCCCATTTTGAATTAACCAGAAAAATGCACCACTTAAATCTGAGCCTAATTTATTTGTTGTGAGCCGTTAGGTTTGAATAAACTGTAGTTATGTTACAATACAAAAGTGACTTTGCTTTATCATAATTCTTACACTCATGACCCCGCTTCTAATGTAATGTGGTGTTAGAATAACATCACCTCTTAAACCATTAACGCATACGAGTCCAAATATGACCACCCATTTTTGATAGTTTATTTTTGTTTAGTTACCTTTGCTGAGTGAAAATAACTGATAAAAAAATTGTAGTCATATTTGGACTCGTATGCCGTAAAGGGTTAAAAGTGAAAGCATAAGCAGATGGGTTTCCTGTGGATGTTATAGGTGCAGTCAAAAATATCACAATTATACAAAATTTTATGAAAAATCATAAACAATCACCCGGGAAAACTTTAACGGTTCGGAGCGGCCCTGGTACCCTAGAGAGTTGGTTGACTGTACTACGAATGATAATCATGTCAATTGTGTAGTGTACCTAATGGCAAATTACCATGTCACTGCATATTCCAGCAGTGGACGACCGTGGCTAATCTAGTAGCCTCGCATCTTTTAGTTTGTTTTTATCAAAGTTGCAAACATTTATTCACGGCTTGGCAAGCTCGCACGTTTGGTGGGGTGCTAAAAGTGTATTTTTAACGAAAGGGGTTCGTTTTATACGGCTTAATTTGAGTTTGTCTGGTAAATTGAAAGGATTTTATTTGCTGAAAGTATTTTCTATACCGAAGTGGTAGTTTTAGAGGTAAATGTACTCGACCCTTGCCGTTGGAGTCAGCCTGGGCAATCAATTTTCAGGCGCATGTGTCCAACTTTGTGCTTGAATAAATTTAAATTTAATATGAAATTGGGGTTGTTTGACATCTCTCGTACCTTCTGGCAATTCGCCCTGGGTGAAGGCATCACAAGATTCACAATCATACCAATGGATCAAGCCAACCAAATGATTGAAGGAAAATTTATATAAGTAATATAATTTGAAAATAAAATATCAAAAGAATTATAATATTTTTGTTACGCAAAGAAGCCAAGAGTAAAACCTAATACTTTTATGTAGAAATCCAATAAAAAGGGTTAAAAACCTTTTTTCCAAAAGCATTCCTTATAGGAGTTTCATTATACAATCCAAATTTACAGAGCCTGAAATTTAAAACCAGGGGTTCTAAGTGGAGGGTAAGGGTATGGAACAGAGGAGCATTGTGTTTTGGGAAAGGGTCTGATGCGGTCAGTGACCTTTGGATGTATGGACTTGATTTAATAAACATTATTTGTACAAGATTACCATATGTTCCGTATTTGGAAAGCAATTTGGAATTTAATATTTTGTCGGTCATATAAATTAAAAAAATGTAGAAATTGGTGAGGGAATTCCGAAGGTTTGTGTTATGTTATCACAGGGTCACCCTCAAAAATATCATAAATGTGAGAACGCTATTGAGCTATTGACAGAATAGCGTAGTTATTAATCTGCATGTGATTTAATCCGTTAATAAAAGTTAAATCAATATAATAAATGGGATTTCATTTCAATGTTACCGTAATTGGAAAATGCTGACCACACTTTAATACTGTTTGTATTTTATTTAACTCCATTCAAAAATGTTTACTGATAAACCGCACATAGTGCATTTCGGTTATTGTGAGACCATTATTAATTTCAAGTTGCAAATAAAAACCATATTAAATAAAAACAATATTCCAAAGTAATGTGCGATAGTAAATTATTTTAATTTTTCTGGCATCTAAATATTTAAATAGTCTACAAAGATCTACAAAAAACTAATTTGACGTTTAAAGGTTCGACCGCACTATGTTGTTCCGCAACGTCTGACAAGTTTCGAGGGCTAATACAGACGATGATTATGTATAATGCTATAGTGACGGGTTGTCAGCCCATCGCCTAAATTGAAAAACACTGAAACCCTCGATTCCCTTAGCTGATTTTTACTGCATGCACGGGAGGAGATGCAGCTGGCACATTCTACGTTTTTCTATCACTCCCAGTCCAGCATGGAAGCAACTGTACAATATTAGGTGCCAATATCAAGAGATTCGCATTTGTAATGTTCCCCCAGACCGGATCTTTCGGACATTCGAGTGCAGGACAAATAGCAACCATCCGGTGCCTTAGAATTAAGAGACTCGATGGAAAAGAAAAACATAGGGGAGACCAGGGGAGACTTGACAAAGTAATGGTGGTGGACTCCCTATAGAGCCCCCTTGTATGGTGAGTAATTAGTAGTTATTGGACCTTGAGGGTCCTTCTTTAGTAAATTATTAGTAGGCGCTTTGCTAAGAAGACATTCTACCCAACAGGGAAAATTTTATATAATTTTTGTATTGGTTCTTGTTTAAATAATTACAAGACAAGACAAATAGTTTAGTATGTATTTATGATTTTAAGGATTAGTAATAAATAGAGTATCAAAATATCATAGTTTTTTTTGCATATTATATTACATTATTATATATAAATATAATTATAATTCATTTCATAAAAAAAAAAAAGCCAGTAGATATTATAATAATATTATAATACTGTCTACTGTCTTTATTTTTTTATGAATGTATCTATAACCCATGTGAATGGAACCCACAACCGAGAGATTAAGACCAAAAGACTACGAGCAAGCCATTTTCTAAAAGAAACAAACTTTGCTAGTTAGCTCCAAGTTTCGAACAACAAAAGGCATTTCAAACTTTTCTCAATCATAAATTACCCCTCGTAAAACCAGACAATTTAAATATCGTTGATACGAAACAGTCACTTTAGGATCGCCATTTCAAAATTGGATTTATCGCGAAAGTCAACTTTAATATTTAAGGCGCTGTCGTCGCAAACAAAAGCCACTTTGCCCCGGCTCCCCTGACCACGAGATGTCTGCAAACATTCACCATCTCTTCCATTAAGTAATTGTTAATTACATCTCCCCTGCCTACCCTCAAATGATGACATCTTGATGGAGAGAAAGGTATTAATATTTTTGTTAGCTGGGAGTCGTAGGCAATGGCTTGGAGGTGTCAATTATTTTAAAAGGCATTTTTTCGATTAAATTGAAATAATGATAGGAATAAGAATACGAAAAAAGAATTATTTTCATACTCTTATCAACCGTATGCCTGTTACTTTATTGGCCTTCGACCTTCGTAGCAAATTTTTTTTTTCTATATTTAAATTGGGTGAGGCGACGAATGTTTTCTATTTGCTGAAAGTTTTTTGTTTACTCGACTAGTTCATCAGGTGTAATATATGTATTCTCAACGTTGCTTAGTCGCAGTCTCTTTGAACACGAATATATTGGTAAAGTTCAAGAAGAACAGACAACAGAACTGTGGATAGAGAAAGTTAAATTGGAGATCACTATCTTGAAGATACGAATCCACGAACCAAGTTGTCATGGCTACGTTGAGTTTATGCTAGGAATTTCTTGTTTCTAAGATGTTTTTGTAAGAAAATAGTACAAACACCTCCTTGGACGTAAAAACAAGAAACTCTTCTTAATGCCACATTTTTTAAATGTAAGTACCAGCAACCTTAAATAATATCCTATTGTATTAATTTCTATTAACTAACGTACTCCTAAAGTACTGTTAAATTAGAACGTAAAAAACATATTGAGATACCGTAATAAACGAGATCATTGTATCGTAAATACGTTCAAAATATTTTGATATTTATGTACTGTAATGTACATTCTCGTACGTGTACTGTACACCCTTTTTTAAGGGTTGTGTTTAAACTTTATCAAACTAAAAGCCCTTCAATACACTCCAATGTGAAGGGAATATATCAAACGTATCTCGTGTAAGTGTACAGCAAATACCCTGGAACCTTATTGTCCTCGTTCAAATCTTTAGGGACACAGGGACTTAGGGACGTCTGGATTAGGGTGGCGCGTCGCTTTACAGATGCAGAGATTCGTCTGTTTGTAAAATAAGACCTTTTTCCTTTTTACGTTATGTTTTTACAGAGTAAGGATTTGTACAACTCCAAATCGCAAAGCATAGAAAACCATTTAATTATTCCGTGACATATCGACCACCACCTGCTTCTGAAATTATTCCGTTATTTTTTTCTGAAAATATTTATTAGACAATTACTATTTTATCCGTAACAAGTATACATACAATCGTGCCTCTATCCTTTACGATATAAGCAGAGCATAAACGATCCCATAATACTTATCACGTTTATCCACCCCCCTGTTCGCCTATACCCCAGTTTAACATATCTGAAATGGTTTAGGTTCATTTTAGAAAGAACGAACTATAAATTGCTTTATGTAATACCTTGTGTATTACCTATCTCGAATATCTTGCCTCCAAACAGGTGCATATTTTTTGTTTATTATATCTGTTGAGGCAAGCACCAGCTGACCAGCAGTTTATATAACTTACAGTCCCGCCCGCAGCTGCGTCAGCTTTCTCAAGGTAAGGGGCTCATTCAATATTTACGATTGTTTTACTATTACTTGTTGCCCACACTGTAAGGAATAGCGACAAAGGTATTGTAAAACGCCAACCATTTTCCACTACTGCTGCTTGAAACACGCTCTGCTTTTTGGGTTGTGTTTCAAGTTGAACTTGTGTAGAATTCGTATTTTTACGCAACGTAGTACCTACTGAAACTAATGAACAATGACGTGTTTTTACATATCGGTATTTATTTAATGGAGTGAAATCGCGATAGGTATTTCACAGGTTAATCTTTTTATCATAACTACCTACGTAAAACGAATCGTGACGGCTTTAAAATCAATGACGTAGGTATTACGTATATAAGCCATATAAGGTATAAAGCAGATGACAAAAGGAATACTATAGCTGATTTCCTGCGCATAAGTATGTTATAATTTGATGATGGAAGGATGTCAGGATGTTCCTACCATGTCAGAGGCGTGCCTTAGTGTGCTATTAGGCTATTTAAAAACTCTGACACCAGTGTTCATAGAGTCGATGAACTCGAAACCCACACGACAAGAAGAAGAAAAACTACCTGCGTCAGTGTTTCCGAATTTATACAAACTTCAAATCTTCAAACTGAACAGACAAGAGCAAACCCGCTATCAATTAACCCGCTATCGTTCAGGGTGAAATGGGTGCTGTTATTCTGAACCAGCATGACATAGTTTTTAACTAAGATAGCGAGATAGACAGAACAGCTCTGTTTTGCACAGTGCTGTGGGCATAAAATTCTGCAAGGTACAAGTGCTTGCAATACTGCATAGTAATGCACAGTAGTGAGAAGCTAAAGGCACATTACACTAAAGCCTCTGCTGGCTGAATATTCCATACAAATATTTGGGTGTATCAAGCTAAAAGAAATTTAACAAAATATTCTTGTTTTCTTTTCCAAAGCAAGAGAAAATTTTGTTCTTTCCACAAGAGTACGTACGATCACAATCTTAGATTATCAACTTAATAATTTAGTGGTATTTATAGCAATTGTATATTTGCCTAAAACACAATAATTTGAATTTGATAAAAGTAGGTAAATAAATTTTAATATAGTGGTAATAAATGTAAAATGGATGGACCCAGACTAAAAATAATAATTAAAGACTTTAGAAACATTGTGAGCCTTTTTCTCTAAGCTGAATCTTTGACAAAAACAGAGTAATAATTTATGTGTAAAATTTTCGCTCTTTCATCGCTATCTGTGCCAAAAAGGTCCATCGGGTAATTTTTCCTCGAAAAAGATCACTCGATCTTTAATGATTTTTTTAAGGCAGTGGAACGGCATTCCGAAGGTCGCAAGTTCAAATCCTGCCCGAGGCGAAATTTAGTTTTCCGTTTTTCAAATTTAAGATCGCTATTCCTTACAGTGTGGGCAACAAGTAATAGTAAAACAATCGTAAATATTGAATGAGCCCCTTACCTTGAGAAAGCTGACGCAGCTGCGGGCGGGACTGTAAGTTATATAAACTGCTGGTCAGCTGGTGCTTGCCTCAACAGATATAATAAACAAAAAATATGCACCTGTTTGGAGGCAAGATATTCGAGATAGGTAATACACAAGGTATTACATAAAGCAATTTATAGTTCGTTCTTTCTAAAATGAACCTAAACCATTTCAGATATGTTAAACTGGGGTATAGGCGAACAGGGGGGTGGATAAACGTGATAAGTATTATGGGATCGTTTATGCTCTGCTTATATCGTAAAGGATAGAGGCACGATTGTATGTATACTTGTTACGGATAAAATAGTAATTGTCTAATAAATATTTTCAGAAAAAAATAACGGAATAATTTCAGAAGCAGGTGGTGGTCGATATGTCACGGAATAATTAAATGGTTTTCTATGCTTTGCGATTTGGAGTTGTACAAATCCTTACTCTGTAAAAACATAACGTAAAAAGGAAAAAGGTCTTATTTTACAAACAGACGAATCTCTGCATCTGTAAAGCGACGCGCCACCCTAATCCAGACGTCCCTAAGTCCCTGTGTCCCTAAAGATTTGAACGAGGACAATAAGGTTCCAGGGTATTTGCTGTACACTTACACGAGATACGTTTGATATATTCCCTTCACATTGGAGTGTATTGAAGGGCTTTTAGTTTGATAAAGTTTAAACACAACCCTTAAAAAAGGGTGTACAGTACACGTACGAGAATGTACATTACAGTACATAAATATCAAAATATTTTGAACGTATTTACGATACAATGATCTCGTTTATTACGGTATCTCAATATGTTTTTTTACGTTCTAATTTAACAGTACTTTAGGAGTACGTTAGTTAATAGAAATTAATACAATAGGATATTATTTAAGGTTGCTGGTACTTACATTTAAAAAATGTGGCATTAAGAAGAGTTTCTTGTTTTTACGTCCAAGGAGGTGTTTGTACTATTTTCTTACAAAAACATCTTAGAAACAAGAAATTCCTAGCATAAACTCAACGTAGCCATGACAACTTGGTTCGTGGATTCGTATCTTCAAGATAGTGATCTCCAATTTAACTTTCTCTATCCACAGTTCTGTTGTCTGTTCTTCTTGAACTTTACCAATATATTCGTGTTCAAAGAGACTGCGACTAAGCAACGTTGGAG
>JARACY010006283.1:0-17844 GCA_029255725.1 Scrobipalpa atriplicella
CCATTGGTTGGATCTGTTACACTATTGGTTGGATCTGTTATACCATTGGTTTGGTCTGTTACACCATTGGTTGGATCTGTTACTCCATTGGTTGGATCTGTTACACCATTGGTTGGATCTGTTACACCATTAGTTGGATCTGTTACTCCATTCGTTGGATCTGTTTCTCCATTGGTTGGATCTGTGACACCATTGGTTGGATCTGTTACTCCATTTGTTGGATCTGTTTCTCCATTGGTTGGATCTGTAACACCATTGGTTGGATCTGTTACAGCATTGGTTGGATCTGTTACTCCATTGGTTGGATCTGTTTCTCCATTGGTTGGATCTGTTTCTCCATTGGTTGAATCTGTTACACCATTGGTTGGATCTGTTATACCATTGGTTTGGTCTGTTACACCATTGGTGGGATCTGTTACTCCATTGGTTGGATCTGTTACACCATTGGTTGGATCTGTTACAGCATTGGTTAGATCTGTTACTCCATTGGTTGGATCTGTTACTCCATTGGTTGGATCTGTTTCTCCATTGGTTGGATCTGTTACACCATTGGTTGGATCTGTTATACCATTGGTTTGGTCTGTTACACCATTGGTTGGATCTGTTACTCCATTGGTTGGATCTGTAACAGATCCAACCAATGGTGTAACAGATCCAACCAATGGTGTAACAGATCCAACCAATGGTGTAACAGATCCAACCAATGGAGTAACAGATCCAACCAATGCTGTAACAGATCCAACCAATGGTGTAACAGATCCAACCAATGGTGTAACAGATCCAACCAATGCAGTAACAGATCCAACCAATGCTGTAACAGATCCAACCAATGGTGTAACAGATCCAACCAATGGTGTTACAGATTCAACCAATGGAGAAACAGATCCAACGAATGGAGTAACAGATCCAACCAATGCTGTAACAGATCCAACCAATGGTGTAACAGATCCAACCAATGGTGTTACAGAATCAACCAATGGAGAAACAGATCCAACAAATGGAGCAACAGATCCAATCAATGGTGTAACAGATCCAACCAATGGAGTCACAGATCCAACCAATGCTGTAACAGATCCAACCAATGGTGTTACAGATCCAACCAATGGAGAAACAGATCCAACAAATGGTGTAACAGATCCAACCAATGGTGTAACAGATCCAACCAATGGAGTAACAGATCCAACCAATGGTGTAACAGACCAAACCAATGGTATAACAGATCCAACCAATGGTGTAACAGATCCAACCAATGGAGAAACAGATCCAACCAATGGAGTAACAGATCCAACCAATGGAGTAACAGATCTAACCAATGCTGTAACAGATCCAACCAATGGTGTAACAGATCCAACCAATGGAGTAACAGATCCCACCAATGGTGTAACAGACCAAACCAATGGTATAACAGATCCAACCAATGGTGTAACAGATTCAACCAATGGAGAAACAGATCCAACCAATGGAGAAACAGATCCAACCAATGGAGTAACAGATCCAACCAATGCTGTAACAGATCCAACCAATGGTGTTACAGATCCAACCAATGGAGAAACAGATCCAACAAATGGAGTAACAGATCCAACCAATGGTGTCACAGATCCAACCAATGGAGAAACAGATCCAACGAATGGAGTAACAGATCCAACTAATGGTGTAACAGATCCAACCAATGGTGTAACAGATCCAACCAATGGAGTAACAGATCCAACCAATGGTGTAACAGACCAAACCAATGGTATAACAGATCCAACCAATAGTGTAACAGATCCAACCAATGGAGAAACAGATCCAACCAATGGAGTAACAGAACCAACCAATGCTGTAACAGATCCAACCAATGGTGTATCAGATCCAACCAATGGTGTAACAGATCCAACCAATGGTGTAACAGACCCAACCAATGGAGTAACAGATCCAACCAATGCTGTAACAGATCCAACCAATGGTGTAACAGATCCAACCAATGGTGTAACAGATCCAACCAATGGAGTAACAGATCCAACCAATGGTGTAACAGATCCAACCAATGGTGTAACAGATCCAACCAATGGAGTAACAGATCCAACCAATGGAGTAACAGATCCAACCAATGCTGTAACAGATCCAACCAATGGTGTAACAGATCCAACCAATGGTGTAACAGATCCAACCAATGCAGTAACAGATCCAACCAATGCTGTAACAGATCCAACCAATGGTGTAACAGATCCAACCAATGGTGTTACAGATTCAACCAATGGAGAAACAGATCCAACGAATGGAGTAACAGATCCAACCAATGCTGTAACAGATCCAACCAATGGAGTCACAGATCCAACCAATGGTGTTACAGATCCGACCAATGGAGAAACAGATCCAACAAATGGAGTAACAGATCCAACCAATGGTGTAACAGATCCAACCAATGGAGTAACAGATCCAACCAATGCTGTAACAGATCCAACCAATGGTGTTACAGATCCAACCAATGGAGAAACAGATCCAACAAATGGAGTAACAGATCCAACCAATGGTATCACAGATCCAACCAATGGTGTCACAGATCCAACGAATGGAGTAACAGATCCAACGAATGGTGTAACAGATCCAACCAATGGTGTAACAGATCCAACCAATGGAGTAACAGATCCAACCAATGGTGTAACAGACCAAACCAATGGTATAACAGATCCAACCAATGGTGTAACAGATCCAACCAATGGAGAAACAGATCCAACCAATGGAGTAACAGATCCAACCAATGGAGTAACAGATCTAACCAATGGAGAAACAGATCCAACCAATGGAGTAACAGATCCAACCAATGGAGTAACAGATCCAACCAATGCTGTAACAGATCCAACCAATGGTGTAACAGATCCAACCAATGGTGTAACAGATCCAACCAATGGAGTAACAGATCCAACCAATGCTGTAACAGATTCAACCAATGGTGTAACAGATCCAACCAATGGTGTAACAGATCCAACCAATGGTGTTACAGATCCAACCAATGGAGAAACAGATCCAACAAATGGAGTAACAGATCTATCTACTTCTAATGTAACAGAAAGTACGACCGAAAACCTTATAACTACGGAAGCCCCAACTGTCACGGAAAGGACTTTTAATCCATGGATGATATCAACAATAGTTTTAAGTGTATTTATGTCACTTTCATTCTTGGGGACATATTTTTATTTCGCTGGTAAGCAATCACCAACTGAGAAGCCAGATGATCCTGTACCTACAGTTACAGTTATCAATAACGTAGATTATAACCGTCGATTAGTTGAAATAGATCGCGCGTTGCATCCACATTCTTATTCTATAGCCTCTCGACCAAATACCAGGTGAATTTAATATTTGAAACTCATTGATAGTATAAAATATTTTACCTCCAAAAAGAAGAGAAGGACATCTTTTTGACCAATTGTAAGGCCTTAAAAAATTGTACTAAAAGATTTTTGATTGACTTTAAAATAAATGTCATGTAACCTTGCAATTTTGATAGTAGTTGTTGAACTATATCAATACAATAATTTATGATTAATTTACGATTGTAAGTTAGATAAAACTTAATGTTTGATCGTTTAAATAATTCTGCCTATTTTTTTAATGTATTTAACCATTTTATTTTCTTTTGTGACTCGTTTGATTCATAGGCCCGTATTTATAATCAGCTCTCAAGAGTGACAGCGAGTTTGAGTTCGTATTAGATATGTCATTCCAGTACAAAATCACCTGTCAAATCCGCACTTAATATTGCTCTCAATCTTGAGATCGCTTTATAAATACGAGCCATAGTATGTGAAACTGATCTCAGTGAAAATTTTGATTGGTACTTATAAACTTTGTAGAAATAGTGAAATAAAATAAAACTATGTTTTTTTTATGATATTTCAAAAAAAAAAAAAAAAAATAATACACTAGAATAATATAAATGACTAAGTATTTTATTTTATTTCAACATTTTAATGTTATCTCTTGAATCATTTTCAAATTAATATATATAACAATATAACAACACCATTCCCATTCCACCGCCGTCTATCTGTCGCAGTATGGCACTGCTGCTCAATTAACATAAAACCTTTATCAACATTACCAAACCCTTAATATCCTTATGGCTCCAAGTTTTCTTCGCGTAATCAAATAAAATAACTCGTTGTCATGCGATGTGGACCCCAAACGGATTCTTAACTGTCATTAAACAACAACAACTAAAGACAAATTCTGTGCCCTGTTTTGAAATTGCTTTAGTGATGTGCACAATAATCCTTGGTTTAATTTTCCCTGATACAGGAAGTACCTTTTGTTTAATCCAAGGTCTAAGCCCCATAGACTAGCTGTTATTTTTTTCTAGATGTGCGCTTTCAGCTCCCTCTAATGGTTGATATTGGAATAAAAATCTTTACCTTTAGGTAGGTGTATAATACGGCCACAAAAAATCCACTAGATTATGATTATTATACGTCTCGCAGGGAAAAAGATATAGTTTTTTATTTATTTATTATAAATCACAAAACATACATAGAAAAGGCGGAAGTAGTTACAAAAACCCCTGATGGTTTATGTGTAACCACTACTCGTCGCAATGAATGTAACCACTGCTCTTATTGCACAGTACCTTTATATTATTAAAAAAGTAATTTAAGGCACAGCACTAGATATTGCTGGAATTGTCTGAGGCAATACGTTTGTGACGAAAATGGAGTCACGTACAATGAGAACCAAGTTTTATTGAAAACGTCATGTCTCAGCTCAGCACCGATGCAAGGGGTAAGGGGAAATATAATTTACTTTTCAACTTTACGTTTAATGTTCGGAAGACGTGACGACATCAGAATAGCAGCAAGGAAATAATAACGAAGTTTAGTGAGCTCCGGGTGTGAAATGTTTCATATTAAGTATGATGGACTTCCACTGCTACTTCCATGCCAGACTTGGTGCTAAAAAACAGCTCAGAATGTTCCAACTGCTATTCTTCTCAGGCATACTGTAGAAACCAATCAAGGGAGCGAGGCGATGAGCTGAATAACGAATTACACATCTTCAGCTCTACCTACCCCGTAAGCCAGATTTTATTTTCCATAATCGCCTGAACAGATATCTTGGTCGCACTGTAAGGCCCGTATTTATAATCAGCTCTCAAGAATGACAGCGAGTTTGAGTTCGTATCAGAAATGTCATTTTAGTTCAAAACGACCTGTCAAATCCGCACTTAATATCGCTCTCAATCTTGAGAGCGTTTTATAAATACGACCCTAAGTAACTTTTAAAATATTTAGTTTGAGACACGGGACTAATTTTATTTTGTTTAGAAATGTATGTCAGAAGACCTGACACCATTGTCACTGACAAGATGATAGTCGGCAAGGTCCTTCAGCCTTTAATAGGTATGGTATTTAGGCATTTAAGAAAAAAAATCTCTCAAAATTTCTTGGTAACCCTCTCTATTTTAAAGGGAGGTACGCAGAGAGGAGACTGAATTTCTTCATAGCGTAACCCTTTCTGTTTTAAAGGGCGCAGAGCGGAGACTGAATATGGTTCCTAAATTTACTGACATTGGCATCATTTTTTTTACATCAAAATTTATGCCCATCATAGAGGCGCTATAATACAAAATTTTGCAACATTACACTGCAATTTTCGGGAGTAATGGTATGCGTAATAACCTAACCATGACGGAAGAGCATGTAATTTGGCTGGATTACATGATTCGGTGTGTTAGGTAAATCTATGTGATACTAGAACCGTTCTCGTAAATCCTCATAATGTTACGAATTTATAAACAGCTTATAATTTCTCATTGCTATCGTTCTCGCGACATCATTTACCTACTTATTCTAATTCTTAGATAGCGCTGTCACTTTCTTAACTTTGACATTAGAATAGCAAATAAACACATGACTTTGACATTCCTAATCTGACGTAAGACTGCTTATTTGACGTAAAATAAGAGAGCATCTCGGAGCTCTATATACTTATAAAACGTCTTACGTCAAATTAGGAATGTCAAAGTCATTGTATAGAATATTGCCGCCAGAATCGAAAGCATTGTCTGCCTACCCCGTAAGGGATAATGAAATTATTTTTTGTGCCTAATTTAAAATTAACTAGAAAAAGAAAAGCTTTAGATTTGGTATAAGTTTTTCTATCAAGTTTGATCCTATGTCTACAAGAACGTACTTTATAAAAACTTAAGAATATCAAACACCATCTAGAATTGTTTCCAAACTTAAAATAGCTTCATGAATAAAAGAATCCACTTTCCACGAGACATTTAATATTAGATCCAATTCTTGTTGGGAATTGTTTGTAGTTGCGCAAGAGTTCAAGTGACGAGCATTGTCCTACCCAGACAGGCTACAATCAGACCGCAATTTAACTGCAAAATAAGTATATTTTTTGAATTTTCGCAATTTGGAACCAGTCTACTCGTGACCATGAAGCGTGCAACCTCTCCGAAACATCGAGGTTAAAATAAATTATACCTAATTAATTATCGTTTCAAATAACAATTAATTATTGCACAATAACTTGATATATTTTTGAGGATCTTTAGCACTCACAATGCTATATTCCTGCACCTGCCCGAGGCGAATTTATTATTTCTTTCTTTCATAATTATAACCTTGATTTAAACGAAATCTAAGCCCTGAACATAAATAACACTTATTTAATGAACCATTTAATTGTGCACAGAAATAAAACATACATAGGCCAAATACATAGGAAACAAAGACAACAGGCACTGCTCATCTTTAAAAAGAGCATACCTAAAGAGGTAATAAAATGACAAGAAACAATACGCGGATAAGACGTACTTAAGCCGTGCACTCCAAACAAACTACACCGCAGTTAATTAAATTGCTTCGGAGGACACGTTAAAGGTTAGACCACACTAGAAGGTAGTTGCAGCGAAGCGGCGCGGCGCAGCACGGCGCGGCACTTTGCGATAAAATTTTCTTTGTATAAAAATGTGTAAGATGTACCTACCGCACTGCAGCGGCGCTACACGGCGCGGAAAAAACTGTGAAAATGTATGAGCTGGTCGCTGACTTTGTGTAGTGGCGCTACACAGAAGAATATCAGAGGCCTATATTAGCTATTACTAATAAGCGTTTTAAAAACTTAGACACCAGGGTTCATCGGGTCGTTCGTCAACTCGAAAACCCATTCGATACGAAGAATAAGGAGTAAGACTGCAGTTCGTTTGCACTACACTATAACTCGGTCTCTGTCTTAGAACCACTGAATATTTTAGAGAGCTCCAAGAAAATGTCTTCCAACTATAAGTTATTGCGGATGGAGTTAAAAAGAAAATATTTTATTGGAACTATCCGAGACTACTTTAAAATGAAACGGGCTATATCAAGACGAGCAAGTTGTTACATTTCACTGAAACAGGAGTAAAATATAAAATAATAGTTTTCAAGACCTGGATTTTACTCGTTTACCTTAGCGGTTTAATGAAATTACATATTTGAATAATATTTACCTTTTTATGAAGTAGTTAGTAATCATAAGAGAAAATTTATTAGGTCATCACAATAATACAAATACATGTCAACACTATTATCTAAATTACCTTAATTTAAATTAAAGTTAGTCAAAAAGACCGCCTCGGAGCATACCCGGCTCAAATGTCCCCATCACGCCGGCCGCGTTGCCGCGTTGTATGGCCAGCGAGATGTGCTGAACCAGGTATGAATGGTTAGTAATTAGTAATAAAAATTTCAATTTTTTATGTTAGCCTTTATCGTTACTAGAACGCCCCCTAAGCTATGGCACCGCAATTACATTAACACCCTGTATAGAGATTTTTAAATTATTAATATTTTCACCTATGTTCCATAGAAAAAGTTATTCAGTTTCATGGTCCTTTATTTTTTTTTGCTGAATGAAAAATCTCGCTGTATAAAATAGTGCTCAACATTTATCAGAAACAGAGAAAGTGATTTTAAACCGTTAACGCTCTGCCAACCCTGCAACGGACAGAGGCGTGATTTTTAGTATCTGGAATCTCAGTGACTCAAGAACAAAAGAAAATCCTTTACCACCGTGTGACGTCACGTGACGTAAATCAGAGCGGGAAGACAGGTTATTGCCCGCGAGCAGTTAACGCGAACATGTCCCGGAATCCGTATGAATTTATAGCGGGACCGGGACCGGGACGAGGGACTAGAGAGGGGAAAAGCGGGACGGTACCAATTTGGGCTGTTTTGGGGTTAAAATAACTATGGCAAGGATTAGATTTAAAAGAAAAGTTAAATAAATTAATTAAATAAATTTTAAAAATGGAAAAGCGAAATAACAGTAAATAAAAAAATTACCTAATACTTTTCTACCACTTAAATTCTCAAATCAGGCAAGCAGGAACGGCCGTACCATACCATCTTTATCCCAAACAATGTCATATATAATTTTATCAAGAAAAGTTATAGACAATTTAGTATTTATATACAGAACAATTTAATATTTTAAAGTTGTTCAATTACCTTGTCTGAGCAACCCCTTCAGCTTGCGTATTGACTATAAAATTACCTTATATTATCTACAACTAGTCGAATAATATTACAAGATTCAGGCCCGTATTTATAAACAGCTCTCAAGTGTGACAGCGAGTTTGAGTTCGTATCAGAAATATCATTTTAGTACAAAACGACCTGTCAAATCCATACTTAATATTGATCTCAATCTTGAGATCGCTTTATAAATACGAGCCTTACTAACTACGCCAATGCGGCTGGTCCATTAAGAGTAGAGTATTCTCGAGTGGGTTTGATAAAGTATCCACATTATTTCATTCTATAAATTCCGCACCTATCTCGGAGCGATCGCCACAGAGTCAATTCCAAGTATTACATTATAGAGGTGGAAAAAGTAATGTACCATTTTAAGTTAGATATTTTATGACCCCCGCTCAAGAAATAGGATAAGATAGAAAGAAAAGAAACCGCCATCTGTCCGATACTGAAAGTGACGAATTAGTTTAATACGCAATAATTTATATACTTGTATCTCCTCTCCACGCCAATGATATGAGAATCAAACCAATTATCTTAATTGTAAAAAAAATACGTCAGAGTAGGTATCTATTTTAGATTTCTCGTAGCCTTAAACGATCCTCGTATAGTATTTTTAACTCACGACTGCCGCCGCTCGGCCATTGTGGTTGTGCGCGCCTTTGTGTGCGTAATGCCGAACTCACCAATGAACCCACGCACACTAAAGCAATGTGCATGTAGGTACATTTACACACACAAGTATGGCAAAGAGGCAGTCGTGTGATAAAAATACTATAACTGCAACGCCAGTTTGAACGGAACTCGAGGAAACCTCAGAAATATTAGAAGCATTATTTGTTCTAGAATTGCACTGTCTCATGTAAAATGTCCATAAAGGTTCGCCATCCTTTATCTTTTTACGCTCCATATGCGTCGTTCTATAGGAACGACTTCTCATGATTTTGCAATCCGACCTCTGAGAAACCCCTACGTTCAACTCTCATTTTTACACCCCCCCACCCAACACAGATTCCAATTTTAGTGTGGCGAGAAGTGATGGGCGGAAAATTCGTTTCGGTTTGGTTTCGGTATACGGCAAGTTTACCGAATATCGTTTGGTCGAATATTCGGAAACATCGCCGAAGATTCGACAATGAGTTACTCGTATATTTTACTTTACGAGGTACCTTCTAGACTTGTTTCTACAGTTTCATGAAAATAAGTATTTGATTTCCTTCACAAACTCATTTTTTCCATATAAAGTTTTTTTTTAAACCTAACTACAGTTCTGTTGTCGCTTGATAATGACTGAACGCGCTGTGCAGTATCTACAATAGATTATTAGGTAAAGTTTTAAAAGAGCCATAAGTAGTCAAAATATCAACATGATTCTTTTGCAATTTCTGGCGACAAAATTCGCCAACTGCGGGCAACTTACGTATGTAAGTAGGTAGTCTTTGACCAAAATATTCGGCCAAATATCCGTATTCGGTGAAACATTCGGCCCATCACTAGTAACAACACTCGACCGTCTAGTGTTATTGGCAACGTTTTCTTCGCCAATCGAGTTTGAATACACATGTTTGTATTCAGCCGGCATACCACCTGTTTTATTATTATTAGTTGCGTTATACGGTTATCTTTATCTCATTGTGTTGTTACTTATCGGTCGACTGTACATATTCCGATGTATTGAATGTAGCACGTGATTCAAATATTGTAGCAAGAAGAGAGTACAAAGTCGAAAAGGTTGAAAATGGGAAAATGCGCAAGATCTAGAGCAGTGGAAATCCCTTCTTCGATGTCTGTCTGCCTGATGAGGGATGGACTTCATCATCATCACCATCCCTTCTGGGTTGCGGAAGTCAAATGGCAGTCACTCTGTTTAAAAACTAGTATCCTCGCTTAATCGCCTAGATTAGGTATCCGAACCCGTGAAATTCGAGGAAAGGCTGAAAAAAATATTTTTTTATATATTTTTTTTTTAATGTAATTAAGTAGTAGATATGATTGCGAAAGATAAAACGCGCTAGGTATTTTATGTATGTTTTAAAATATTTTATAAAGAAATTATGCTAATTACAACAACTTTAAATTTGACCACAGTCCAAAAAAATCCTTTTCTGTTACCATCGCCAAGTCCCTCTAATCTAACTAACTTCATCAATCCTTTTTTATAACTACAAAAAATCATGAAAGGTACCAGGCGAACATAAACAAGCTGGAGTTGTTTAAAAGGTGATCCGGCGCCGCATGTGACGTCACAGCGGTTCCGCCGGATGTGCCGACCCGGCGAGCCTGCTGAATTTATTTTTCTTTTACTATTTTTAGCTGATTTTCATTGAACACTCTTTGGGATAAATAAGTTATTATTTTTTTATGCAGAATCTTTACGTAATCTTTTCGTAGCAGGACACCCTTACAAAAATTTGCCGACCAAACTTAAGTGTGAACCTACCTGAAAGTATTTACCTACAACACTGAACAACTTTCCCTAAAGAACATAGATTGAAATATACGGGGTGTAAGGGACAGCGTCCCGCAAACTTATAGGGGTTGCTCAGTCAACGATACTGAACAACTACCATCAGGATTTTTTTTCAGGAAATGAAAATAAAAATTTGCTTTTTCATACAAAATTACCACATCGATCAGACAATTTGTATGGAAAAGCAAAATTTTTTTTTCATTTCCTGAAAAAAAAACCTGGTGATATGTGTTCAGTATCGTTGACTGAGCAACCCCTATCAGTTTGCGGGACGCTGTCCCTTACACCCGGTATAAATCTTTGACCTCCCATACAAATGGAGCCAGCTCCTCGAGTCATTATTTGTATGGAAGGCCCAATGTTTTTCATAATTTAAATACATAGGTTCTTTAGGGAACGTTGTTCAGGTTTTATACAACACGTTTTCCATTCCTCGCTATGTGCTAGTCTGACAATATTCTTGTAAAATTCATCTGACCATTACCGACTAACGTAAAATGATAATCCTTGTTTTATCCACCTGCCAAAACCGAAAACAGCAAATCCACAAACAACATAATCTAGGTCACAAAGCGCGATTCCTGAAACCCTGAAAAACCCTGAAATGTGTGATTTAGCAGCACAAGACTGAAGACGTGTGGTTATTTATCTGAGCGTAAGTTTTTATGGCGCGGTCGGGCAAAAACCAGCGGCCGAGGTAAGTAAGCAATACAAATAAATAGGCTCATGAATAATGCGGCCGTGTTTATTCTGGAAGAGAGACTGGGAATACGGTCAAGGAGTGAGTACTACGAGCTTTTTGAATGAACATATTCGAAAATTATTTCACTATGACTGAATATTGAGCAAAATTTCGAAGAGAAATATGTGTTATTTTTTTTAAATTCAATATCGCAGACTAATCTTACTAGAGTCTCCAACCCTGCCTGTAGCATACAGCCGCGATGAGGCCACGGTATCCATTTATTATCACATCTATCTGTCAAACTGTATAAAAAAAAAATTGTTACATGTGCTGGTATACCTACTTTCCGGAGCTGGTATCCTTACCTAACTGTAAGACACAATAGTTATCGAATTGAACGTGCGACGAAAATGGAGTTATGTGCAACACCATTTTAGTACATGTCAGTATGCATAATCGTACGACTAACGGTAGCACTATTGTACAGCGCCTAAATCTTTTCGGCTTGGCGACAAAATTGTCTTCTTTTCCGATTTCTCCTTCCACCTGCTTTTGCTGTTTCTCTATTTCGTAGGTGTTTTGCCTTGCTGACGAGCTGTTTCGGAACATTCGCCGCAGACTTAAACTCTCGTTCTGGTAATGGAAGATAGTTTATTTTGTGACGTAGTGCGGACACAGTAATGGAGATGATATTTCTCAAGGATGCTTTTTTTTTTTTTTCAAGGAAATATGCTTATTTTTGTTTTGCAGTAGATTTGTCACGGACTAGGGTAGATTATTACGGGAGTAAATTTTCTTGAGACTGACTCGACTTTATATACCTAAACAGAACAACCACAATGTATCTGTACATAATGGTTAAAGCACCTCAAAATAGTGGTATCTCGATTTCAAAGAACTAAAACTACAAAATACATATAATCTTGCCTTATCCCTAATGGGGTAGGCAGAGCGTAAAAGGCCCAAACAAAGGTCCTTCCGCCACGTCTGACAAGTATTGAGGGTTTTTTAAGATAGATCTGTATATTGCTATAGTAACAGGTTGTCAGCCCATCGCCTAAATTACAATACTGAAATATTAGCTGATTTTTACAGCATGCCCGGGAGGAAATGCAGCTGGCACATTCTATGTTTTTCTATCACTCCCAGTCCAGCATGGAAGTAAATCATGTTAATTTATGGCATATTTCTTGCAGATCTTCGAATTATTTTGTTTTTATTTTATAAAATTTAATTTTAACTAAGTATACCGCGCTCGCTGGCAGACGACGTCTCACTTCATTTATTTTAGATCTTTTCTGTTGTCAATTATTTATTTTTATGCCCGTTACTTCTGTCGGTATGTTACAAGTTATATCTTACTGAAGTAATAGGGCGCTTTTCCACTAGACGGCACGGCACCGGCAACGGCGACGGCACGGTACCGTCGACGGTATCGTGGATGAGATAATGTATGAAAATCAATGAAATTATATGACACGCTTTTCCACTTGACGGCACGGCACCGGCACGGCATGTCATCGATTCCCATAGGCATTGTCACGTGATCGTTGCCGTGCCGTCGCCGTGCCGGTGCGCTGCCGTCAAATGGAAAAGCGCCCGTTATCTTCGCCATTATAATAAATATAAGCAAATGAATTGTGACGCCATCTACCAGGAGAGGCCGAGCGTGGTATAGTTAAAATTATTATTAATAACAACATGTGAAATAAACAGAAAAATGGTCCTTGTTAATATTCAACGGAATTTAATTACAGCATGAATCTGCATATCATAAATGTGATATGCAAGTTTACGTAGGTATTTATGATATTGCATGCCAAGCAAATATTTTCAGGCACTTTGAAATATTACATCTGCGCGTTCAACTCAACGACCTTTGTTTACATCGTTGACGCTCTGTCTACCCTATTAGGGATTAAGGCTTGATTGTATGTGTGTATCAATCCAATCACTATAGAAATGGGATAGCCTCGATACCATAAATTTGATTATACGCCAGGTGGGTCCCGCACCATATTAAAATGTAAATCACACGGCCGATTTAATTTCAGGCTTGGAGAACCTTAATGTTAATGGTCAAGTGACAGGTTATAGCGGGAGCGTGCGTATTAAGATATGATAAAGATAAACGCATAAGTTTCAAAACTCTTCTAAAACTCTTTCATAATGCGCACGGCATGTGTTTCCGAATGCTTACAACCCCCAAAACTTCAAAGTTAGAGTGATCTTCTGGGTGAGCTCGCTCCATCTTCGACTCCGTCTCAGTCACTCCCGACCTAGACTGGAGTCAAGAGCAAACCCATCTTTTAATAAAATAAAAAAAAGTACTTAGTTGGGCGCCCGCCGCGCCTGTAGCCGGTGGTATATTATGTTACGCACAATACCCGAAATCGCCCATTGGCCGGAAAAAATGCACACTTCGCGGATTCGCAAATTCAAAATGCGCAATCCCCGAAATGTCCTTTCATTTCGGCCATTGAGCGTTTTACAAAAACCATTTCGCGGACTGGTAAACACGAAACAGCCAATTGCCGAATTCATTAAAATATCAGATGTATTTACCCCACTTAAAAAAAATATTTCGAAGAAATAACATAACTGTACAAGTAAAAGGTTTCTTTGCCTTATCTCCCGCTCAATCTTCTCGCTTATCCCACAATATCATCTAGCGGGTGCCCACCCGAGGCGCCATGTTACTCGCAAAACAAATTGGCTTCAGCACTGACCCCCACGAAATATTCGGATGCAGACCAACCTCTAGGGCTTCTTCAGTGTCGAACCTGGTTTGTAATAATGGGGAGTATAACAAGATGTTTATTTTGTAACAAGAAATGTCGAGTATCGGAGCCTAGAGATACGTTAAAAACCAATTTATGTTGCTTCCTGTTTGTGATCCTGATTTTTTTGTCAAGCGTAGCTTAGACTGTTTTTGTAGTAATGTTCCTTCTTTAAAACTCCTCTGGGCTGTGAGAAAAAGGCGAGATAGGCCATTTTATTGGTGTTGTACAGTTACTAGGAACATCGTGAGGAAATCTGCACACACCTACGAAGAAATTCAAAGGTTGTGTGTAACCTAAACTAGGATTGGGTCTGGTTACCTTTCTGGGTTGTGGATGTCAAATGGCAGTCGCTCTGTGTAAAAACCAGTACCCTCGTTCAATCCCCTATATTAGGTAGCCGACCCCGTGAAATACGGGAACAAGGCTAGGAAGATGAAGTTACTTTAATCGGTCATTTTATATGTTCTAGTCAATGGCATACCTACACCAAAATGCAGCGAACCAATTCTTTTGAAAACCGCCCATTCTCTAGGCTAAGTGAATTAATTTTATTCTAGCATTCACAATGTTAGAGACTAGACTATCTTCCATGATGGACTGGGAGCGATATAAAAACATAGAACGTGCCAGGTACATCTCCTCCCGGGCATGCTGTAAAAACCAGTAAGGGATTCAAGGGTTGGTAATTTATGGGATGGGCTAACAACCTGTCACTACAGCAGTATACCTTAAACAACCATCAAAACTTGTCAGGCGTGGCGGAACGACCTTTGGTTGGGTCGTTTACGCTCTGCCCACCACATTAGGGATACAGGCGTGATAGTATGTATGTAAAGACTAGCGCAGTCACTCGGAGGCACTTGCAACAAGTTTAGACGTGAATGTGCATATAAGTTAGCCTTTTGTGCTGCAAGAGTACAGTTGGCGGATAAAGTGTCAGTCATGTAAACTTGCAAAAAAAAACCTTCAAAACTCGATAGAGCTTGTTGAGCTTACACAGACTATACTTTTTACTTTTTTATGATCTTTGCATGAATATATAAACGAACATAACTAATAATTATGCTACACCCTAAAACCTAAACTAAGCCATAAAACTGAACAACTTTCTCCTAGGATGTACCATAGGTCGCAATAATAATGTAAAACGCGTCAGTCGCTCGACTCATTTTGAATAGGAGGCTGATATTTTCATATTTCGACTTAAGTTCCTCGGAGGAAATTGTTCATTTTCATGGGTACGAAGGTAGGTAGGTTCATTTCGTACCCTAAGCTTTAGCAATTTTTTACACCTTATAGGTATTTAGGTATTATGCGTGAGAGTGTACGCCACAGATACTTTCGGTGCTATGGCTTGTGGAAATAACGCATGAAGTGTTCCAGACACAAGTTAAGCTTCGGGAGTTAGTTAATTAGGAGTTAGTGCAGGTATTACTGGAAACACGCTAACACCTGGTTAACACTCTAACTGCTAAGTTGCTACTAAAACTGCTTTATTAACAACTAACTTTCCACCCCGCGATTTCACCCGCGACTAAATGAGTTCTCCCATGCACTTCATACATTTTTCCGCAACAAAAAGTAGACGTATTTTCCTGTGGTAAAATAATGTTGATGGATGTTGAAAAGACGTATTATAGACTTTTTAATACAAAAATTATTTTAAGTACCATAGGCTACTTTTACCAGCGGTTCCACTAATTACATTTCAACATCCATCAACATAGGGTATTTCTTACCACGGGAAAATACCTCACTCCCACTGAAAAAATATTATCGGACTAATGTTTTTTAATTTTTTTAAACAAATAAAATACAGGCTATTCCTTTTTATTATATCAGTTTATACTAGAAAGAACAAGCTTAAAGAACAGACTTAGCACACTTCATCAGTTCAGATCCTTGTGAAAATAGAATTATTCAACGCGAGGAGAAAATCTTCCTAGAGACCGCGCTAAGACTAATGAGATATCTCACGTTTTACTCTTTTAATTCTTGCTCTCCTGGTACTTTTAAGTCGAGTACATAGTGAGCAGTTTTTTTTTATTTTAAACAATAAGTGTATTACTTCCATGCTGGACTGGGAGTGATAGAAACCAGCCAGCTGCATCTCCTCCCAGGTATGCTGTATAAACCAGCTAAGGGATTCGAGGGTTTCAGTGTATTGCAATTTTGGCGATGGGCTGACAACCCGTCACTATAGCAATACAAAAAATTATCTGTAATAACCCTCAAAACTTGTCGGATGCGGTGAAATGCGGGGTGAAAGTTAGTTGTTAATAAAGCAGTTTTAGTAGCAACTTAGCAGTTAGAGTGTTAACCAGGTGTTAGCGTGTTTCCAGTAATACCTGCACTAACTCCTAATTAACTAACTCCGAAGCTTAACTTGTGTCTGGAACACTTCATGCGTTATTTCCACAAGCCATAGCACCGAAAGTATCTGTGGCGTACACTCTCACGCATAATACCTAAATACCTATAAGGTGTAAAAAATTGCTAAAGCTTAGGGTACGAAATGAACCTACCTACCTTCGTACCCATGAAAATGAACAATTTCCTCCGAGGAACTTAAGTCGAAATATGAAAATATCAGCCTCCTATTCAAAATGAGTCGAGCGACTGACGCGTTTTACATTATTATTGCGACCTATGGTACATCCTAGGAGAAAGTTGTTCAGTTTTATGGCTTAGTTTAGGTTTTAGGGTGTAGCATAATTATTAGTTATGTTCGTTATATATTCATGCAAAGATCATAAAAAAGTAAAAAGTATAGTCTGTGTAAGCTCAACAAGCTCTATCGAGTTTTGAAGGTTTTTTTTTGCAAGTTTACATGACTGACACTTTATCCGCCAACTGTACTCTTGCAGCACAAAGGCTAACTTATATGCACATTCACGTCTAAACTTGTTGCAAGTGCCTCCGAGTGACTGCGCTAGTCTTTACATACATACTATCACGCCTGTATCCCTAATGTGGTGGGCAGAGCGTAAACGACCCAACCAAAGGTCGTTCCGCCACGCCTGACAAGTTTTGATGGTTGTTTAAGGTATACTGCTGTAGTGACAGGTTGTTAGCCCATCCCATAAATTACCAACCCTTGAATCCCTTACTGGTTTTTACAGCATGCCCGGAGGAGATGTACCTGGCACGTTCTATGTTTTTATATCGCTCCCAGTCCCATCATGGAAGATAGTCTAGTCTCTAACATTGTGAATGCTAGAATAAAATTAATTCACATAGCCTAGAGAATGGGCGGTTTTCAAAAGAATTGGTTCGCTGCATTTTGGTGTAGGTATGCCATTGACTAGAACATATAAAATGACCGATTAAAGTAACTTCATCTTCCTAGCCTTGTTCCCGTATTTCACGGGGTCGGCTACCTAATATAGGGGATTG
>JARACY010006284.1:0-17844 GCA_029255725.1 Scrobipalpa atriplicella
ACAAGTGGAAAAAAACACAAACATATGGCCAGAGGGAGGAGAAGAAACAAAGGTTTAACTATTCCAACTAAAGCTTTCACCTACCATGTAATATACGGAGCGACGACATTGGCTTTTGTTTACATGCTTTTATTGACACTTTTTGAGCTGATAGAGCTGATGCGACCAAAGCCAGATTTCTGTGAGGAATGCATGGCGGAAGCGGCAAGAGCTCGGATTGCACGCGCAAAGGCATGCCGACGTGCCCCCGCGAAGAGCGAAGACCCACCCTGAGAAGTACCGTGCAGTGATGACGATGAAAAGATGATAGGAAGGTGTACAATATTATAAACACGTGTGTAGGTGTAAAATCATAAATAATGAAACTGTTTGTAACCATTTACTAATTACAGTCCCTGACTCTACATAAGATGTTCATGTTTATTCTCTCAGTGCGAAGGCGCCTGCTAAGTAGGTACGTCAAGCGTAGTCATGTTTTGTAGTGGTACAATAATCGTCTTCTACTAAATTCATACATACATAAAATCACGCCTTTATCCCTAATGGGGTAGGCAGAGCAAAAACGACCTAAACATAGGTTATTCCGCCACGTCTGACAAGTTTCGAGGGCTAATGATGATTATGTATATTGCTATAGTGACAGGTTGTCAGCTCATCGCCTAAAGCAATACACTGAAACCCTCGATTCCCTTAGCTGATTTTTACAGCATGCCCGGGAGGAGATGCAGCTGGCACATTCTATGTTTTTCTATAACTCCCAGTCCAGCATGGAAGTTACTACCTACTAAATTCACCTACTAAAATTGTAATTGGACGATGTCTGTACATAGCTGAGATATTAGAAAAGCACAATAGATTTGTTCCTATTTAAAGTATCTTTGTCTGTTTGTCTGAATGTTTGTTCGCGCACCACGCAAGAACCACTACACCAAATTGAAGTAAGTAAGTAAGTAAGTAAAACTCTTTATTGCACACATTAACAAATAACATTCAAACAAAAAACAAAAATGAATAAATGTGCACAAAGGCGGTCTTATCGCTGGCAGCGATCTCTACCAGACAACCCTTGTGTAGAGGAGAAATTAAAGATGGCAGAATAGTGCTATGAGTACTAAAGGAAAAACTTTAACAATATATTAAATACATAAGTTTTATAAATAGTAATACATGTGTAAGTACATATAATAATATATATAATATTTTATAATACATAAAATAAATACATATATACTACTACTACTATACTAATAGGTAAATAGTATACATACATTACATATTATAATACTACTTAGTACCATTGGGCATAAACCGTCAACACAACACTAGCGGCGATTGAATGATTGAATGATTGATTGATTGAATGCGGTTTTCTTTTTTGTATTGCTGAAGGTCTCACTTAAAAACTCATGTTTAGTTTATCTCGATATTTCACCTAGAAGTCGGGATATCACGGGAAAACTCATTTATTGCGGGAGAAGCCGTGGGCGAAAAGTTAGTATACTGTAAATGTGAGGGTGGTTTGAAACCAAAGATTCAAAATTGAAAATAAAATATATAGTAGAAAATAAAATAGCACTTTGAGTGTTTATGTCTTTATCAGCCTATCTACTACGCGACCAAAACAATTATGCGCATTGAGGGATACGAAAATAAACCTTATTACATCCCGATACAACACAAAACTTTTTTTTAAATGCGCCTTTTGTTTTGGTCGCGTAGTAGATAGGCTGATAAAGACATAAACACTCAAAGTGCTATTTTATTTTCTACTATATATTTTATTTTCAATTTTGAATCTTTGGTTTCAAACCACCCTCACATTTACAGTATACTAACTTTTCGCCCACGGCTTCTCCCGCAATAAATGAGTTTTCCCGTGATATCCCGACTTCTAGGTGAAATATCGAGATAAACTAAACATGAGTTTTTAAGTGAGACCTTCAGCAATACAAAAAAGAAAACCGCATTCAATCAATCAATCATTCAATCATTCAATCGCCGCTAGTGTTGTGTTGACGGTTTATGCCCAATGGTACTAAGTAGTATTATAATATGTAATGTATGTATACTATTTACCTATTAGTATAGTAGTAGTAGTATATATGTATTTATTTTATGTATTATAAAATATTATATATATTATTATATGTACTTACACATGTATTACTATTTATAAAACTTATGTATTTAATATATTGTTAAAGTTTTTCCTTTAGTACTCATAGCACTATTCTGCCATCTTTAATTTCTCCTCTACACAAGGGTTGTCTGGTAGAGATCGCTGCCAGCGATAAGACCGCCTTTGTGCACATTTATTCATTTTTGTTTTTGTTTGAATGTTATTTGTTAATGTGTGCAATAAAGAGTTTTTACTTACTTACTTACTTACTTCAATTTGGTGTAGTGGTTCTTGCGTGGTGCGCGAACAAACATTCAGACAAACAGACAAAGATACTTTAAATAGGAACAAATCTATTGTGCTTTTCTAATATCTCAGCTATGTACAGACATCGTCCAATTACAATTTTAGTAGGTGAATTTAGTAGGTAGTAACTTCCATGCTGGACTGGGAGTTATAGAAAAACATAGAATGTGCCAGCTGCATCTCCTCCCGGGCATGCTGTAAAAATCAGCTAAGGGAATCGAGGGTTTCAGTGTATTGCTTTAGGCGATGAGCTGACAACCTGTCACTATAGCAATATACATAATCATCATTAGCCCTCGAAACTTGTCAGACGTGGCGGAATAACCTATGTTTAGGTCGTTTTTGCTCTGCCTACCCATTAGGGATAAAGGCGTGATTTTATGTATGTATGAATTTAGTAGAAGACGATTATTGTACCACTACAAAACATGACTACGCTTGACGTACCTACTTAGCAGGCGCCTTCGCACTGAGAGAATAAACATGAACATCTTATGTAGAGTCAGGGACTGTAATTAGTAAATGGTTACAAACAGTTTTCATTATTTATGATTTTACACCTACACACGTGTTTATAATATTGTACACCTTCCTATCATCTTTTCATCGTCATCACTGCACGGTACTTCTCAGGGTGGGTCTTCGCTCTTCGCGGGGGCACGTCGGCATGCCTTTGCGCGTGCAATCCGAGCTCTTGCCGCTTCCGCCATGCATTCCTCACAGAAATCTGGCTTTGGTCGCATCAGCTCTATCAGCTCAAAAAGTGTCAATAAAAGCATGTAAACAAAAGCCAATGTCGTCGCTCCGTATATTACATGGTAGGTGAAAGCTTTAGTTGGAATAGTTAAACCTTTGTTTCTTCTCCTCCCTCTGGCCATATGTTTGTGTTTTTTTTCCACTTGTTTGTTAGGTCTCCTCGGCACAGCTATCTTGGAAGTCGGCGCTTTCACGTAGCGAGTACCGTCGCAGGAAGCGACGGCTGTAGTAAAAGAATGTGTGTATACTCAGTATCAGTGCGTATATGATGATGACACGTAAAACGGCTATGATGGCTTTGCTGCCGAAGTCCAGCCCTTGGTATGCAGTCTTCGACCCCATCGAAGTCGTTCCTCTGTTGCACTAAAGATTTAACTGTTACATTCCTGGAATGGGTCGATTTGGGATATGGGACTGGATTTTTATTTAGGTACGGTATACGAGCTCACAGCTTGGCATATTGGTGTGGTCTTTGTGTGGTCTTTGGTTGTCTTGACATTTTTCTTGACATCTCATTTAGGTAGATGAAAACCTCCTCGCCTCCTTGTCAACGGCACTTTTTTATGGTTTATGATTTTTTCTATGATCAATAGTCTTCTTTGTCTCAGGCTCCGATAGAATATCATCATAAAAAAAAAAAAAAAGTTTTCGTTTTCCTATTATAAAGATCGGTCACTTTCTCATCGGGAAACGAAAAAATATCCAAGCCATGCTTCTCCACTGCACTCCATTATATTTTTTTAAAACGTATAGTCAACCTTGGCGAGCACTCTACAATCAATGAGTAGATTCTTACCTTACCTAATACCTACTAATGGTATGATAAACTTTGCAGGAATTTAATTGAAAGTAGAGCTGTAGATAGAATAGAAATAGAAATGTGAATTTGCATTTGTGCCTTCGCTTTAACTTTTATTAGAAGCTTATTTGGACATATTCTTTATGTAGGTAAATATGAATTAAATCTTAGGGGGTGGATAAAACATTTTGGTATTATTTCGTTTGTGTGCTTATTAAAATATAACTTATACTTACCTACATATATATAAGGAAAAGTGGTAGTTAATCATAATTTAGTTTAGTTTACTATACTACACTCACCTAAGTTTTAAATATTATCAAGTAATATTATTATTTTTCGCTGAAGCGCTGACTACTAAAAGTTGACCATCGCTAATGATACGCAAAAAGTTTAAGTGCAGTGATGCAAAAAATACGCTGATTGAGCCTGCTCGATTCGTAGATAGAGCGCGAAGACGCTTTTAAATTGTAACAAAGGAACACAATGTTTCGACTGTATCGTAAGAATCTCTTGAGGGTGCTTGAAGTTTATGTTTTTCGCCGTCTGCTATAAATTACATAAGCCTGCCTTACATTGTACCACCCCTGCAGTCCAAGAAATAATCGACCAATTCCGACAAACCGAGGATTCGCTTTAACTTTGTAATAAAAACTTCTAAACTTCTTCGCGTCTACTTTAGAGTCTGTAAGATCTACCTATACATTGAATTGTGATTGCTTGCATAATGTCGCTATGATCTTACAAAGGCAGGTACACAGAACAAAGGTTTTTAGGAGCAGTTACCAATGGGGCGGTTTGGGGCCGGAGTGAACGACCGGGCGCACGCCGCACGCGAGCACTATCGCGATGCGATTAGCTGTGGCCCAGCCCGCATCTAGGTCACCAGAGCACTGTGCCGACCACCCCACTGCCTTATACCACCAGCCGGATGCTCAGACCCACCAAATCAAAGCACTATATGCGGGGCGGCGCGAGGGTAGTTGAGCTTTATATATCGGCGGCGCGGAATTGCATCAGCGCTCTTCAAGTGTGGTAAAGTGCTTTTCGAATTCTTCAAAGGAACCGTCATTTCAGATGGAAATAATTTTGTTGCTCCTAATAAATTCAATATACTCTAGGATCGCTTTATGCATACAAAAATTTGAAAAATCGTAACGTTCGTCTTTTCATATTTAAACAGGCAGCAGCACAAAAATATTCTATGCAAATCTAATATTAGCACAGTTAAGCCATTTTTAACTTGTCTTAAAGAAGACGCAAACTTTAATTCTTTTCAATGCATTCTAAGTTTAATGCAGTTTTCTCCAATTCTGAAACTTTATCCGACAGCGAATGTTCTATTCAAGTTTTATGTTATAAGATTTTAGAATATCGTTACAGGTAAAATGAATATCTTCATCATTGCTACGAGTATTACCTTTATAAATCTAGGTAGTTATGTAGAGTTGACTATAACCTTCCATGCTGGACTGGCAGTGAGAGAAAAGCATAGAATGTGCCAGCTGCATATCCTCCCGGGCATGCTGTAAAAGTCAGCTTAGGGATTCGAGGGTTTCAGTATTGTAATTTAGGCGATGGTCTGACAACCTGTCACTATAGCAATATACAGATCTATCTGGAATAACCCTCAAAATTTGTCAGACGTGGCGGAACGACCTATGTTTATGTTGTTAACGCTCTGCCTACCCCATTAGGGATAAAGGCGGGATTATATGTATGTATGTATAAACTTATTTAGAGTCGAGAATTTAATAGGTACCTATGCACCTCACCTAGTTTTCTTCCGTGTCATAAAATAAACACACATGAGTGTAGAGTTGCTAAATTTCTAGACTGTAACTTTAGATTTTATAGGGTACTTCCTTATTATGTCGTAAAATACAGAAGCATAAAATGGGACAAGTATGGCGTAAACATGAAACAGCACAACGCTTACAAATTGGAAGGGGTAGGCTGACCGCACTTTATTTACTCAGGACAGGACAGTCTTTTGAAAAAACCTTTTTACGTTAATTCAAAGAGCCTTAATTAGGCACTCTGCATTTTGTCCATCATCCACATACCCTTAAAAAGATAATGGGATACGGACGCTGCAATTTTAAAAATATTATCAAGATTGTAAAAAGTTGTACTTTGAACTCTAATTAAAAATACAAATGAAATCGAAACAACCATAAAACTAGGTGAAGGGATGGATGAATCATTTTCCAATCTAAAATCGATTAAACTTTGAACTGTAACAGGATTTTAAATTCTTACGAAACCTGTTTTCCGTGCAGCAGTCGCATTGCTAGCTAATGCCTATGCCTATGTGGAGCGTGTCCTGTGTAAACCTACCATAAAGATTGTAGATTCTTTACCGTTGCACTATAGCAGCCACTACTCAAGCTCTGACCTAATAAACTGAACTTTTGTCGGTAGGTCAAAGCGAAATATACTTTAATGAGAACGACATAATGTGCTACCTGATTCAACGTATTTTGCTTTGTAGAGAACTATAAATTGCTTTATGAAGAATACAGGCAAACGTGATCTCTAACGAACCAATATGTCTTTTGTAAAAGCTCGAAAAAATTTCTTCGTAGCAACTTGCTACGCTAAGTTACGTCATTGTAGCAACTTGCTACGCTAAGTTACGTCACTGTAGCCAATTGCTACTTCGCCAAATATCTTGTTAAGTTTGTTCGTATCCCAACAAAAGATAATACCTAATGTCTGTAAACATTTGAGTAGTATAGAATAGAAGAAGAATAGAGAAACGTTTATTCACGAAACAACACGAAGCTCAACATACAATAAAATTATGATACTTAAACTAAACAGTGTGAAACAATCATTATTTTTAATTGAATGTTGCGATCTGTATTGCACGAGATAATGGAGCTGACTCAGCATTTGTTACAAGCTAAACTTTTAACCAGTAACACTGATATTCAGTCACCCCGTAGAGTTACTCGTAGTATGAGTATTGAGTATGTTTTAAATAGTTTCTTTCCACATAGTGATACCGGGAATCGATTCAGCTAAGTGGCAACGTTTTATCCTCAAGAGACAAATACCACCACACGCATAGAACCTTAACCTAAACACAATCGATGTAGTCCAAATAGGAAAAGTATCGATCAGAACCCCATTGAAAGCGTGAGTTTGATTAACGATGAACTACCCTCCAATATTGTCCAATATCTATCGGGTAGCTCTACAATTATATTGAACCACAATTGAGCGATGGTAGCGTAAATTACTGGCTTAATTGAGAGGTTTGACTATTCTAGTAGAGCTTATGCGGTATTTATCTACCTATCTACTCATAATTTTTAACTAGATCTAGTGCAGGAGGCACGTGTATTCTAAACAAAAATTTATTTTCGTTATTTAAGATTAGCACTATATAATAAGAAACGTTGAAAATGTTCTACAAAAAAATATTCTTAAGATTTATGACTCAGTATCTCATAAAACTAAATACAGATTTAAAACCTGGATGGTAGTGGAAAGAGTCGTGACCTGATGGTATTTATAATGATCATCTCTGCAAATAATGGCCGGTACTTAGACTGAAATGACGCAAACACGGAGCGAGTGCCGCCGCCGAGCCCCGCTCAGCGCTCGCCAGTTGGACGGCGGCGGCCAGTTCGACAGTTATCAGCGATATTTCAACATCAAAACGAGCGGATGATGTGCAAAATATTTTTCCGAGAAGCGCGAAAATCAAACCCAATTGATTTTCCATCAGTGAGTCACGCACCGCAATTGGACCGCCGTTTTCTTAAGATGTCGTGGTTTTCACAGCTGGAGACACCTGGATGCGCTGCGGCGAGGCGCAGTCGTTTATGGCCGTCTCCGGCGGCGTGATGGATGTTTGTGAGTAATTATGTGATATGAATCGTGGCGGACGCATGTCGTGGTCGGGGCGGGCGGCGCGAGGGCGGCGGCGGCGGCGGGCGGCGCGGCCGGCAGTGCGCGGCGCAGCCGGAGTCGTGCGGCCGCCCCGCGCCTCGCCACGCGCTCTCGGCCGCGCCCGCACGCTCCGCCCGCGCCCGGCGCCCGCCCGGTACACGCTCGCGAGTGCCCGCTGAAGACGCCGCTCGCGTGCTGCATGGCACCAGCTCCTCATGCCGCGTCACCTCCCGAGGGACCCCGTAGTCCACACGCGGAAACTATCGAGCGTCGCGAATTTTAAGGGTTAAGCGGATTAAGGTATATACGAAAGCGTCCGCGTCGACAAATCCTTTTTTTTGTTCAACTCAACTTTCACGATTAAAGCCTAAACTTAATAAGATTACAACGCCGAGAAACTTTTGCGCTACACCTACGCTCGTGTTTGAAGTAAAGTTCTGCGTAAACTTTGTCGTAATTAGGGTTACAATAAGGAACAAAGTTAATAAGTAATAAAACTTTGTAAATTATTAGAGTTGGCTAGCGGAATTGAGCTGATTGTTTGGTTGGTGTAGTAAATTAATGTTGGTAATGGTCGTGTTTATCACCTGATCGAACAGTTGTATTGGAACGGTAGGTGGTGCGTCGGCAGGTCGTAAAGTGCCGCCTGCCGACTGGAGCCGACGGAACACAGACCACCAGACACCAGTCGAAGATTCCCTGTGATCTTCGCAGAGCACGGAATTCTCGCAAGACAACACACTGAACATCTCCACGCTCAGACATCGCATAAACACAGGTACTGTCATACTGTTAACTAGCATTTTACTACTTATTTATGTTTAGTTTTCTTTTACAGCTTTAACGATTTCAATTAAATAAGAAATCTTATTGAAGTCTAATTTTATGAGAACATTTTCATGCGTAACTATCGCTTGGTGCTTTTTTAACGCGCCATAAAACTTGCTTCGAACAGAATTAAGTGCTGTGATCTCGTCCTCTCGTAATTAAATTGTCTCTTGAACATGCCACTGTGAGAGATAAGTGCTTATACAATTAAATTATGAGGAAAGTACCCAAAACCACAGAACAATGGTAAGTGGTAACCAACGGAAGGGATTTCGACGCGTTTTGTTAGGAATTTTGAGCGTTTATTTACTCTCAACGCTTTCCTTTTTAACACGGCGTTGAAAGTATTTTAACGACCTACTATTTGCCAAGTCAAACAACGTTACATACGCCGTTTTATACTAACAATACTCTTAAAAGTTGCAAAAATAGCGAACTTTGTTCAGATGTATTTTGTTTTATCTTTGATCATTGATCCTAGATAATCCAAACTTCAAAGATCTTTTACAAAAAACTGAATTCATAGGTGATACTGATAAATTAGCTGATACATGTAGGGGATTTGCTTTTAATACTACAATTTGGAATGAATGAGTAATAAATAACTTGCATAACAGAAATGAGGAGATCTAAGTATAGACAAACAAAAGTCGCTGAAATATTTCAAATGTCCAAGTAAGAGTAAACGAAGTCTAAATAAAATCCAGGGTAGAATAGGCATACTGAGAGCATAAAGAAGAACTCTACCTGCTGCATACCTGGCCCATTTCCGATCCTACATGAAAGCTTACATCAGTCGCTGTAGAGTTTGCAATGTGACGCCATGTTCAGCAACGGATTCATATGATAATGATTATGTACCTTCATAACAAACAGGCGGCGAAAAATATACGTAAAACCTCTTTGATCAAAGCTTCAAGTAAAACTATGAATAAAAATGACGTCTTCCATTTAATAACGCTTCGGCAGTTTTGTATTTTCGTTTTTATATCGGCAGATAGGTACCGTACTATACTATATATACGGTTGGTTGTCGTGGAGTAATCTCAAATTATTTTATGTGTTGTTTTATATGGGGACTATATCAGTTATGGTTTAGCTATTAATACTATTATGACTATAAAATCCGTCCTACTCGTTTCATACCTACCGTATGTATGTAATAAGTTACGTATATAGAGCTCTACAAATAAATGTTATAAAATACTTCCCAAAAATAATATAACTTTATCATTTCAGATAACATAAAAAAAAAATCGGTCGAATAGAAATGTTTCTGGTACCACCAGCATTCCTTTTGGTGATAGTATTTGTACTAGTTCTTGAACTAAAACGCTGAAACCTAAAAGTTGTTTACTGAGAAGTTGTATACACATTCATTATTTTGCCACCAAAACTTTGTCTTGAGCTTGCCAACATTTCAATTTCGAGAAAACTTTTAAAATCGATTTCAGCACTATGTCGGATGTAGTAGGTACCATAAGGTAGTAAACAGGTTTAGTTTGCAAAACTTAATACTTTTCTGAAAGCATGTCAATAAATATGTTGAGGCTGTCATATACATGTTACAGTTGGAAAGTGGTTGTTAATATGTTGTGTCAATTCAGTAACCATTCAGTGGTTTGAAGTCTCTGATAGAAGGGTCAGATTGATTTCCCCATACAAATCGAAGTGGCCATTTTGTATGGGGATGCCAAAAAAAATATTTCGTATCCTGAAAGTATTTCCTTGTGAAATTTGTTCGGTTTCGTTGACTGAACAACTCTCTATTAGTGTGGGAAACTGTCCCTAGTTTATACCCTATAAACCTTTTAGTTACTGACCTACCTATTCTAAGAAAAAATCAGATACGCTGAACCATCAGTATTCAGTACCCATAAAGCGGTCAGCTGAAAAATTAATAGGTATAATATCCGAATCCAATTTCAGCTTTATAGGCCCGGTGTCTGCAGACTTTTACGATAGACACTCTTACGTTGATTGTATAGATATTCGTAGATTAATTATTTAGTTATAGGTGCTTTTCATAAGTATTCTTGGCAATGTTGGTTAGTTTATTACATATCTACCTACCTACCTACCTACATACATATATAAAATCACGTCTATATCCCGAATGGGGTAGGCAAAGCAAAAACTACCTAAACAAAGGTCGTTCCGTCACGTCTGAGAAGTTTTGAGGGTTCTTATTATGCTTTGGTGACGAGTTGTCAGCCTAAATTGCAATACGTGAACGAATCCCTTAGCTGTTTTTACAGCATGCCCGGGCGGCAGGAGATGCAGCTAGCACATTCTATGTTTTTCTTATTCCCAGTCCAGCATGGAAGAATTATTAAAGCTATGTAAATCAAATAGGTACTTATTGGGACTTATTCAGACAGAAACAATGCAAATGCCGAAATTAAGATCGAACCTCTTGCGAAACTCACTTATTATTCCGATGTCGTAATCTAAACTGGGAAACATAAATCAAAAGTGGAAACTGGCACGGCCAGGGAAAAGAGGCGAGTCGCGGCGGCAAGCTGTAAATTATACCATGTTTACCGAATCCACCAGCAGAGCTGTCTCTATGGTCTAGTGGTCTGAGCTTGGGCTCCCGGTCTGGAGGTCGCAGGTTTTCCACGGGGTGGAACTCAAAGTTGGTATTATTAATTATCACTTTGTGAGATTTTTACCATAGGATATAGATAGGTTAGTTAGAACAATGCAGGGCAAATCACCTTGACTGTCAGGAAAATTATTCCGCGCTTCGGAGGGCACGTTAAGCCGTTGCCGACCAGGAGTCACTGTCTTTGATTATGTGCTTATTAGGCGGTTAAAAATCTGACATCATGCATAATTGGGTCGCATAAAAAACACTCGATAAATAGTGAGGAAGCTTTAAATTATTCATGTTTACTGAATTCACCAGAAGAGCTTAGGATCCCAGAAGATGGTCGAGTCGAGACTACGAGGAATGGCTCCCAAGACATTAGTCTGATTTCGCGCTCCAAATCTTAGCATCGGAAATTTCGGGAAATGATCTTTTTTATCGGTGTATAGAGACGTTTATGTACCTACTGGTTACTTTATAGGTATTTTTCAGATATCTAGGAAACTTTTCTCTCGGCCTTGATTTTTATTGTGAGTAATTCATTCTTGTCTTTTAATCTTGGTCTAAGGTAGCAGGTAACTAACAATAACAACAACATAATAAAAAAGCTTCCATGCTGGACTGGGAGTGATAGAAAAGCATAGAATGTGCCAGCTGCATCTCCTCCCGGGCATGCTGTAAAAATCAGCTAAGGGATTCGAGGGTTTCAGTATTGTAATTTAGGCGATGGGCTGACAACCTATTACTATAGCAATATACAGTTTTATCTGGAATAACCCTCAAAACTTGTCAGACGTGGCGGTACGACCTTTGTTTAGGTCGTTTACGCTCTGCCTACCCCATTTGGGATAAAGGCGTGATTATATGTATGTATGTATGTAATAAAAATGTTTACATTTCCCTACAGTATCCCCTCCACAATGGTCCCATTGGTCTCATAACTACCATCTGTCGTAGGAAGTTTACGGCCGTTGTCCCTTCGTAGATGGGGCCCATATATCTCAATTTACAAAGGTTGATGGTAGTGTCGATCTCATAATAGATACTTGTTTGTTTCTAAAGTTTCAGTAAAGTTAAAATTCTTTTTCTTTTTCTGGATTAAATGGCAGACTTCTCCTCAATTGTTTTACAGACGACCTTCTGTATAAGTTTTACTATTGTTTAACTTTTACATAATAACTGAACTTATGTTATCTTTACGCTAATAAATACGAGAGCTTCTGTAAAGTTTCAAGTTTATGCGGGTGTAAGGGACAGATTTTCGCAAACTGATAGAGGTTTCTCAGTTATCGAAACTGAACAACTTTCACGATGAATTCCCCTTACGAAATGAGCACCCAATTATTTGAAAAAAAGAACTAGAATTTTATTAGATTGCTTGAAATGAACTCATTTGGACCGGAAAAATATGATTCCATTTATTTTAATTTTACATAAATACCGTTTTCTGATACCGTTTACTTTAATTTTACAATAGAATAGTGCATTCGTAATTCCATGTTTGCCAATTCCGGAGTCGTCGACAGTCGCAACTACGACAAATGGCGGCCGATACATTATTCGGATTTCGCTCTCCACATCCCGGGATCCCGGGATCCCGGCACTGGGTTTTACTGGTTCTCCGCGACGATCCGTTTTACGCTTTATACCTCGTTACCGTAACGAATGAGATACGTTTATTCGGCATTTACCTAAATTAGGTCTGTTCGTTTGTGCAACTGTTGAAAAAATTCGCTAGGAAATCTAATTTTGGACGTTTTCCTAGATTTCAAACAAATAAACTACATGCAAACGGATTTTGTGATGAAAAGCGGTCAACTGTAGGCATTTTTTCACTCATGATCAAATTAGATTTTCCATGAAAAATTATTGTTTTACTGCGGTAATAATGTAGCATATAATGCTCACGGACGCGACGGTGAAGCTCTCTAGCGGAGAAAGGTTTTTTAAAATATCGCTCACTCTTTACAATATAATCGAAGATAATATGACCTATAGCACAATATAATATAGAGAAAGGAAAACGTATTCACATATGACATAATCAACAAAGTAATGTCTTTATTCGTAGCATTTGGATAAATAAACGAATTAAGGCTTCATTTGATAGAGTTATAAAGTACGTAAGCCGTGGCGGAATGTATAGTTCTAATTGTAGTCGGGTTGGTTTAATTCAAGAGCTTTAATTTGAATATACGCTATTATCATAACGAGCGCAGGTTACGCTCTAATTTTTCTACCTACCTACATTTACTTTGTGTCATATGTTTTAATACATAAATTTTAATAGGATCAAGGTTCTAAAAGATAATTAGCGTTATTAGCAGAGGTTATTATTATTAGTAGTACCTGCCTATATCATAGGGACAGTGAAGTCATTTTTCTTCTTTAAATTGAATTTAAAAGTTTGCCATTGACTAAAGAAGAAGAGAAATTGCTGAAAATTATGACGTACCTATATATAGGCTGTCATAGCTAGGTAGCTAAGTGTTCAGTCAAACTGCATGTAATATGCAAATGGCAATTCTGACTTGGTTAGTTCAAGAGATTAGAAGCTAACTTGGCTCTATTCTGTGTAAAAGTAAATACTCAATCTAAGCAGCATTTCCACTATCGCCTGGCGCAGCTTAGAATTAGGTGACATTACAGACTCCTAAGCTGCTACGAAAAGCGTGGTTTGGTCACACCGCCTAGTTTACTTGCATCTAGGCAGCTACGAAAAGCGTGGTTTGGTCACACCGCCTAGTTTACGCGCGGGAAGAGCAATATTTGCTGTTTTTTTTAAACTGATAAAGATGAAAAGATAATGTCTTTAGTAGGTATAGCACCCATTTTTATACTACGGTGATCACATTTTATAAAGTGGCTGATTTTCGTTCTGATCGCTAAATTTTATTTTCACTATTTGCTCAGAATTGTTATCTACAACGCAATAAACAAAATATCTCAAAGAGTAAATGTTTATTCCGAAAAAAATATTACAACACATGAAGTCCCTGACAATAGACATTTTCATCGCGACATTGTTCCAACATCTATTCACAATTTCACATCACAACACATTTTGGGTGTAGTAAATAATGATGGATTGTGAACTAAGCTGATGTAGGGCCATTGTAGAACTTTTTATAAGGAAATATGTCAAGTCACGACAGTCTTTGGCTCGTATTTATAAAGCGATCTCAAGATTGAGAGCAATATTAAGTATGGATTTGACAGGCCATTATGTACTGAAATGACATTTCTGATACGAACTCAAACTCGCTGTCAGTCTCAAGTGCTGATTATAAATACCGGCCTTTATACTTTATATACTGACTTTGCCCGGAATGGGAAAAGTTGAGAATGGTTAAGTGGCTTTTTGGGTCCAAACAGTATGAAGTATCAAGTTTAGAATGAATTATATAAACACTACGATTACTGTGATTCTGTACCGCTGTCACAAGATACAGGAAGTAAAAAAGCATATGTTATAAATCGAGTAAAGTAGTATCGAAAAATGAAAATAAAATAAAATAAAATTGGATCTCCTATCTAAGTATACCAATATGATGCTCAGTAGATAGATTCGTTTACTTTAAACTAGAGGTCAGAAAGAGGGCCACAACTTTTTTACACATATTTTTCTTATGCTATTTACATCCTGAAGAACTCGAAAATTAAATTAAATTATTTATATTAATACTATTCGTTTCTCGTGTAGGCATCAGTAAATATCAAGCCTTCTTTTTGACATCAATATTTGAATCAAACAAGTCGAAGAAAGAGATGCTGACAACCGACAAATTAAAGTCGCTCGAGAACTCAAAAGCTGTGTAAATAATATGGAAGGAGGTAAAAGAGGAACTGGTCAAGTGCGAGTCGGATTCTTGCATAAAGGGTGCCTATATTCCTAACATTTAAAAAAAAAATAGTTAATAACTACAATTAAATTAAATTTTATTATTTGTCGCTATAAATCATCCTCATTTCAATTTATGATGATGATATTAATGATTTTTATAGCGGCGACAGAAAACACATTCTGTGAAAATTGCAACTGCGAATTTAAAAGGGTTCACAAAGTTCAGCTAACAAACAAACGGACTGACGGACAGCCGAGCCCCAGTAATAGAGTCAGATTGGAACCCTTTGGGTACGGAACTCTAAAAAAAACCGTAGTCAAGATAAATCACTCTTCAGTCAGACTTCACATTCCGATTTCGCGCTCTACGCCTTATCATTGAATTACTTACACATCAAACGATTTGGGTTCAACGTTGATATATCGAATTTATTTATAGCCAATATCATGACAGGCACTTTTGCAAGGAAATTATGTAAAGAAATGCATGCCAAGAGAATATTAAGGAAAGAGCGGAAATATGTCTGTTGGTTTCATTCGTAGCTTGTTGCCATACTCGTAGCTAACACAGTGTTAAGCGGTTTAATTTAGCTCTACGTAGTACTATTGCAACAAGCCTACCTTATGACAAAGGTAGGAAAAATTATGCTCTTCATAATGAAAATTAATAAAATCAATCTGGAATAATCCTCAAAACTTGTCAGACGTAGCGGAAGACCTTTGATTAGGTCGTTTACGCTCTGCCTAACCCAATAGGGATAAAGGCGTGATTATATGTATGTATATGTATAATGGAAATTGTCACTACTGCCTATTAACACCTACAAGAGGCGTATTCTGACACCATTGGGACCATTGTGGAGGGGATACTGTAGGGAAATGTAAACATTTTTATTACATACATACATACATATAATCACGCCTTTATCCCAAATGGGGTAGGCAGAGCGTAAACGACCTAAACAAAGGTCGTACCGCCACGTCTGACAAGTTTTGAGGGTTATTCCAGATAAAACTGTATATTGCTATAGTAATAGGTTGTCAGCCCATCGCCTAAATTACAATACTGAAACCCTCGAATCCCTTAGCTGATTTTTACAGCATGCCCGGGAGGAGATGCAGCTGGCACATTCTATGCTTTTCTATCACTCCCAGTCCAGCATGGAAGCTTTTTTATTATGTTGTTGTTATTGTTAGTTACCTGCTACCTTAGACCAAGATTAAAAGACAAGAATGAATTACTCACAATAAAAATCAAGGCCGAGAGAAAAGTTTCCTAGATATCTGAAAAATACCTATAAAGTAACCAGTAGGTACATAAACGTCTCTATACACCGATAAAAAAGATCATTTCCCGAAATTTCCGATGCTAAGATTTGGAGCGCGAAATCAGACTAATGTCTTGGGAGCCATTCCTCGTAGTCTCGACTCGACCATCTTCTGGGATCCTAAGCTCTTCTGGTGAATTCAGTAAACATGAATAATTTAAAGCTTCCTCACTATTTATCGAGTGTTTTTTATGCGACCCAATTATGCATGATGTCAGATTTTTAACCGTCTAATAAGCACATAATCAAAGACAGTGACTCCTGGTCGGCAACGGCTTAACGTGCCCTCCGAAGCGCGGAATAATTTTCCTGACAGTCAAGGTGATTTGCCCTGCATTGTTCTAACTAACCTATCTATATCCTATGGTAAAAATCTCACAAAGTGATAATTAATAATACCAACTTTGAGTTCCACCCCGTGGAAAACCTGCGACCTCCAGACCGGGAGCCCAAGCTCAGACCACTAGACCATAGAGACAGCTCTGCTGGTGGATTCGGTAAACATGGTATAATTTACAGCTTGCCGCCGCGACTCGCCTCTTTTCCCTGGCCGTGCCAGTTTCCACTTTTGATTTATGTTTCCCAGTTTAGATTACGACATCGGAATAATAAGTGAGTTTCGCAAGAGGTTCGATCTTAATTTCGGCATTTGCATTGTTTCTGTCTGAATAAGTCCCAATAAGTACCTATTTGATTTACATAGCTTTAATAATTCTTCCATGCTGGACTGGGAATAAGAAAAACATAGAATGTGCTAGCTGCATCTCCTGCCGCCCGGGCATGCTGTAAAAACAGCTAAGGGATTCGTTCACGTATTGCAATTTAGGCTGACAACTCGTCACCAAAGCATAATAAGAACCCTCAAAACTTCTCAGACGTGACGGAACGACCTTTGTTTAGGTAGTTTTTGCTTTGCCTACCCCATTCGGGATATAGACGTGATTTTATATATGTATGTAGGTAGGTAGGTAGGTAGATATGTAATAAACTAACCAACATTGCCAAGAATACTTATGAAAAGCACCTATAACTAAATAATTAATCTACGAATATCTATACAATCAACGTAAGAGTGTCTATCGTAAAAGTCTGCAGACACCGGGCCTATAAAGCTGAAATTGGATTCGGATATTATACCTATTAATTTTTCAGCTGACCGCTTTATGGGTACTGAATACTGATGGTTCAGCGTATCTGATTTTTTCTTAGAATAGGTAGGTCAGTAACTAAAAGGTTTATAGGGTATAAACTAGGGACAGTTTCCCACACTAATAGAGAGTTGTTCAGTCAACGAAACCGAACAAATTTCACAAGGAAATACTTTCAGGATACGAAATATTTTTTTTGGCATCCCCATACAAATCGGCC